>CAJNJA010015272.1:0-11826 GCA_905231915.1 Symbiodinium necroappetens | reverse complement strand
TGTCCACACACCCGCGCCCACACACAGACAGACAGACACACACACACACACACGCACAGACAGACACAGACACACACACACACACACACACACACACACACACAGACACACACACACACACGCAGAGAAGCATGCACGCATTAATGATGCCTGCATGCATATGCTCCTTCACCAGTGCGGTGTTCAGTGTTGCCTGAACCAGCGAACTACCAGATTGACTAGTTCCAGTTGTTCGTGAAATGACTGGGCCAATCAGCGAGGGAATGAACGAACTCGCAGGCGACGAGACCAAGTGGGGGTTAGAGAGCTGTGTCTCGACAACTTCATGAGCAACTCTCTGTAAAGCAAGGTAGGGTCGGCAGCATCCGCATGCTCATCATCCTGGATCCTCTTCCTCCTCTTCCTCCTCATCATCTCCACCGCCGACACCAGTGCCATGCTGCTCACGGTGGTTCATCACCTTCATTGATTGCATCTCTGTTTCCACGTTCTTTCGTGCTCGTCACTCTAAGCATCTTTGTCAGCGGCGTCATCATCGTGAGCGGCATGGACGGTGGTGCTCAGTCTCCTTGTCTAAGACAAAGACAAGTTTCTTCTGCCTGGTGCAGGAATGTTTGGAGGGTCTTCTCTACAGGCGCGTGAAGCCGCTAAGCGGTGAACTGTCTCGTGCCTCCTTGCTTGAGGTACCACGCACATCGGTGGAATGTGGACGATCTCATGGGGGCCGCCTTACCACACCATGCCTCTGTCCTAGTTCTTCGCTGAAAGGCTCTCTGGTTCATGAGGGCAGAGACACACCGAGGACTCCCCCCTCTTCACAAAGCTTCTGCAGGCCGTCAAGAGCCTTTTTCTTGTCACGAATAGATCCCCTTGTGAAGGCCGGTAGGAGCAGCCCAGGACCTTCATCAGAGGAAGGCGTTTAAACGCCCTGGCTTCCCTAGCTCCGTAAGACTTGGGGGGGTGGTGATGATTTTGGTGGCAGGCTCTTGCGAGCTGGGGCAACCCTGAAACCGTGCAGTTCAACAGCAAGCCTAATATAAAGCACCACAAAACAGGATCCCCGTAAAACTCACCGAAAAAGGAACCCGAAAAAAACGCTGAGCCAGGGACTGCATGTCGAGGGCAAACCGCTCTGGTCCTGGCTGGCGACCTTGAAGGCCGGGGGGGCCCTAAAACAAGCAGAGAGCGTGCTTCAATGATGGTTTATAAAAGGGTTTAGGGCTTTTGGGTTTCGGGGTTTCAGAGGGTGTTTGAATGATGGTTTATAAGTCTATTTTATAAGGGTTTGAAGCTCGCCGGGTTTGAGGGTTTTCAGGCGTCTCAGGCGTTTTGGGGGCCCGGAGGGCTTTGAAGTATGAGGGGTGCAGGGTTCAAGGCTTGAGCGTGTTTAGGCCTTGAGTCCTTGAGGGTAATCTACCTTAACCTACCAAAACCTACTTTTTGGTAGGGTCCCCATAAATTCCAGATTAGGGTTTAGAATCATGCAGAGCCTATTAAAAAAAGTAGGTTTTGGTAGGTGAAGGTATATAAGTCTTACTTTCAAACGCCCGGGTCCGCTCTCGGAGGCCAAGCCGGCGGCGCTGCTGCGGTCCGCCTTGGCCAAGTACTGCGCGAAGGAGCCTGGAAAAAAAGCTCCTCTCTTCCGGTCAGGGTTTAGGGTTTTCGGGTTTAGGGGTCAGGTTTGTGATGATACAAGCGGCAGATAAGTATATCATGATAATCGCGAATCATACATACAGCCTTTTGGAAGAGACCGATCAAATTATTACGACTGATCGTGCGGATGATGGTCGTAAGACTTTCAGGATCTCGGGTTGCCTGCCGGACTGAGTGCCTCGGAGGACATCGCCGTGCTGATTTTTGTCGGGAAGGTGATGGAGGCTTGCAGAAAGAGGGACAGCAATCGAGTCGTTTTGGTCCCCACGCTGCCAGGAGAATCTGAAGCTTCAGAAGCCCAATCGTGCTTTGATGACTTTCTACGCGGCGCTCTGGCTGGACACGCTGGCGCTCCAAGGGTCCGGGGTTCCCAGTACTCAGAAGAACAAAGCTGGCAAAAGCAAAAGCTGACATATGGCATATGGTCCACGGCCTCCTTTTGAGGTCGCTGGCGCAGGAGCTGGTTCAGGCCATTTTGGTGCATTGGAGCCTTGGAGCTGGGGAGTGCTGTGCCCTATAAGCCCAAGGCCCTCTTGCCCACCCTGATGCTGATGCTCCGGCGGCCGCTGCCCAAGGACGCCTTCCACGCCGCCGGGCCCCCAAAACAGAAGGGGGGAATACGGGCCCCGCCCCCCCCCCTCCCCCCCCCGGTAAGGTTCCATAAGAAGGGGTCGGCGGTATAGGCCCAAGCTTCCTAAACAAAAAGCTGCTCCCTTGCTCCGAGGGCCTCACCATCGCGGGAGCGCTCTGCACCAAGGTGGAGCTGGAGGCAGAGGGTTTAGGGGTCCAGGGTCTAGGATTTAGGGTTTAGGGGTTTCGGGGTTTAGGGTTTAAGATGGCGATAGCCCGGTAGAGAGCAGACGTGCTTTGTCAGCGGAGTGGCGCCCAACAGCCAAGGCCAGCGTGCAGAGCAAAATCATCCACTTCGCCGCCCGACAGGCCCGCTTTTGAAACCCGGCAGCGATGCCTTCCTCCTCCGTCTTCGTTCTATTTGTTGTCTCACAAGATGAAGCTTGTCAGAGGCGAAGGGAGCGGAGGGCCAGCCGGCAACGGCGCTGATGGCGGCCGTCCTGCAGCTGCAGGCAGCGGCCCAGTGCGCCCTTTGTTTGCAGAAGCCTCTTCACTGCCGTGGCTTTGGGGGAGGCAGTGCAGAGCGTCGACAACGGGGCGGTGAAGGCTTTGGCCAAGCACGGCCCCGAGGCGAAAAACCCAAGAAACCCTGTCAGAAACAACCCTTTTTCCACAAAAACACGGGGGACTCCCAAAAGGGCCCCGCTTGGCAGGAGCTGCTGGAAGCTTTGCCGCTTGGGGTGGACTGCGGGAACCTGCTGGCCAGTGTGGTGAAGGCTAGAGGGCTCAAGTGGATGGTTTCAGGGTCTCCGAGGGGTTTAGAGTTATCGGGGTGTGGGATTTGTGAGTGGCTTCAGGGTTTAGACTTGAGGGTGCAGGCGATTTACGTTTCTGTTGCTCGTTGTGTCCTTCGTTCGCCGATGGCCGCACAGTGCCCCGCGAACTATTGTGGCTTTCACGCAGCCCTGAAACCCAAACAAAGCCTGCCAGAAGCTCTTATTTCTATTTCCCCGATAACTTGTCATCGAGAAGCTTGTAGCTTATGACTCAGGGTTCTTACTTGCAAAGGTATGTAAATATTCCTTCGCGAGAGTTCCGCGATGGTGGCGCGAAAGCTACCCTTTCTATTCGTGAAGAAGGTCATTCGGGGATGAAGGAATTTCGATCAACAACCATGTGTCTCCAAGAAAAACAAAGAGAGAATCTGAACGCCGAAGCTCGACATTGACACAGAGCATGCGTAATTGTGTGCGCATGTACTCTGCTGAAATGTCTAGCGCAAGTACTTGCCCTCGGTTTTTCGGCACACTGTCGAATATACGTGCTGCTCGGAAGCGGGAAGTCAAAGATGAAGTAGGGCTGGCTTTGGGTGCCATTTCGGCAAATAGCAACGAGCCTCGCCTGTCTTTCCTCACCCGATTTCTCGTCACTATTGTGTGATGCGGCATTCTCTGCAGCATGTTATCGGCTTTTGCAACAGGACGGTCCAAGTAACCTACCAAGCCTGCATGGGTGTTTCTGCAGCGATTCTCGACTTGTCGTCACCTGTTGTCACTATCATGCAGTGATAGCCGACAAAGTTGACGATGCCTTGAGCCCCTATTCACCAGCCAGACTGTGTCACACGGACAGGCCGGCCTGGGCCAACTTGCAGACCCAAACGAAGCCAGCGAGGAAATAGAGGCCGGCATTGATTCCGGCTTCTGAAGATGACAACTTGTCTTGCCGATCTGATTTGTCAGACTTGTCAGAGGTGATGCCGGGTTGCAACAACCCTGGAGTTACGATCCGAGCTTCCCCGACCTTCCTGTGATCTATAGGATAACTCTTCTTAAACCCTAAACCCTAAACCCTGTGTGCTTAAAAGAACCGTGTCTCTGCCCAACAGGCCTTGATCCTCGGCCTCCTCCGGGATGCTCCGACGCTGCGGCGCTACGCCGCGCCGCTGAGCGCTGCGGTGCTCCAGGCGGGGTTTGGGGTTTAGGGTTTGGGGGGTAGGGTTTAGGGTTTAGGGTGTATCCTCTATATTCAAGGCTTCTGAAGGCTTCTCCCTGGCTCTCTCTGTGGCAAGTCTATCTCTGTATCCTTCAAAGAATGTAAGGGGTACCGGAAGATGACTGGGCCCCTGCTGAGGCTTTCGTCTCCGCGATCGCGGGCAAGAGCTCTGCGAAGGAGCGGAAGCGCCTCACCAAGCTGTACCAGGCCGGTCTGCATTTCAGGGCGACTGCGCTCGAAGGCTCCAAAAGGCCAGGGGAACCTGGGCACTTCAGGAGCCAGTGCAGCTCCTCAGCGGCACGGTCCCTGCCGCGCTGGCCGAGGCCTTGAGTCGTTGTTTGGAAAGAGAGCCGCGGCCGCGGCTTTCGTCTTTTTGTGGAGAGGCCATCCGTCGAGCGGTGGATCAGGCCCTGGCTCTGGAGGTGGACACCGAGCCCTTGGTTTGGAGCCCAGAGGCCCCAAGATCCGACAAGAGCCCTTGTTTTCCCCAACTCTGTTGAGGTGAGGCTTCTGGCACCAGCCTGTGCCGCCGTGGAAGGCGAGGAGGGCGACAAGGAGGAGAAGCTGCTGCCGGCTGTGCAGGCAGCAGTGGGGTTTTCCATGGGAGCTTTACTTCCATGCGGGATCCAGTCACTCCAGTCCAGTCTCTTCCTTTTTTGGGGTCTTCGTGCGCCCCCCTGTCTTTTGAGGCCTTCCAGCATAAGTCCGCGAAGGCCCGGCGCCTTTAAGCGCCAAGAGGCGCTCGGCTGCAGTCAGCCGGGCTCCCTCTGAGGTCCGATCCCGGGCGGTTCAGAGTGCCGTTGCCAAGCTTGGGGAGGACCAGGAGGAAGGCGCGGAGTGGCTGAGAGGGAGGGAGGGGGGGAGGGCGCTTTGGCTTCTATAGGGCCCCTGACATATAGGGGCCCCCCCTTGGCCTTTTTGTGTGGGCTTAACTGGGTCCCCCCACGTGGCAGGCACGCAGGTCACACAAGAGCGGCGGCGCCTCATGGCCAGCCCAGAACCCAGCGGCTCGACAGCGGAGAGCCTTTGCGTTGTGGGGGTCCCTTAAACGCCACCTGCCCATCTTCCGCCAGGCTTGGCTCTGCAATCTCTGGATGACGAGAGCGTGGAGGCGCGCGCACACACAGAGACCGCGCGCTCTGCGCGCGGATGCCTTGGGTTGGGAACACTTTTGGGCTTGGGGCAGGTGGTGGCCGTGGCGCTGAAGCAAGAGACCTTGTGGACCTCCTCCGAGGTTGCATCAGTGATGTCACGCACCCGTGGGCGCGTGTGGCGGCTGTTCCTCTGCAGCGCAGGTGGCTCCAAGCACGGCCGCTGACGTGCTGAGCGCAGCCTTGCGCAGGAGTGAAGAGAGAAGAGAAGTAAGAGTAAGAGAGCTACTTTAAGAACTATAAGATCTCTGTGTCTGAGAGAGAAGCCCTTGCCTTCAATAAAGCCCCGTCGGTGAGCCTCAGGCTGCTCCGCCATGGTCCCAAGGGGAAGCCGAAGACTCTCCAAGAGCTCTTCCGGTCCTTGCTGCAAGAGGCCACAAAAAGGGCCAACGGGGGCGCGCGGGGTCCCCTCGCGCGACGCGATCCGCTGTGTCTTCGCCAGGACCCGCGCGTGCGGGCCCTCTTCCCGCTGATGATCCAAGCGTCCGCCTGGGTCTATGGCCGCGAGGACGCAGCAGAGGAGCGGAGGAGGCCCGGGCCGGCTGGAGCTAGGCCTAGACTCGGTGGAACGCTTCAACTGCTGCACAGAATTATGGGCTCTCTCTTCTGCAGGCTGGATGCCCTGCTCTTTCCTCCTCTCCTTCTAGCCTTCGCCGGCCTGGATGCTGCAGAGGCGTGAGAGGGGGGCAAGCGGAAGAATTCTTGAGCCTGAGCGCCTCCGACCTTCGCCTCAGGAGGTCGCTGGACCGCTCCTTCGATTGGAAGAGGCAGCTGCCGAGTTCTGCAAGGCCAGGGGTGGCCGCGCTGTTCGGGGCTTCCTTGCAAACACACGTGCGCACCTGCCTGCCTGCCTGCCTGCCTGCCTGCCTGCCTGCCTGCCTGCCTGCCTGCCTGCCTGCCTGCCCATTTCAACACAAAGAGATACACGTTAGTAAGTATGAAGAGAAACAAAGATGCGCATTTGAACATGCATCAAAAGGCACACACACACACAGATGCACGCACACACGCACACGCACGCGCGCGCACGCGCGCACACACACACACACACGCACACACACACACACACGTATATATAAATATGGATATAAATATAAATATAAATATTGGTACATAAATAAATATGTAAATATAAATATAAATATAAATATAAATATAAATATAAATATAAATATAAATAAATAAATCAATATATATATATATAAGAGTAAGTAAGTAAGCAAGTAAGTAAGTAAGTAAAGCAAAGTAAAGTACAGTACAGTACAGTAAAGTAAAGTAAGGTAAGTAAGCAAGATTAAATAAGTGAGTAAGTGAGCCAGGCACTCACTCACTCACTAACTAACTAACTGACTGACTGACTGACTGACTGACTGACTGACTGACTGACTGACTAACCAACTACCTGACTCACTGACTAACTCACCAGCTCATGTATATACATGTAGATTGTAGATGAAAAACCATAAGTCGGTGTGTGTATATATATATACACACACACATACATACCCCGAATACATACATACATGTGTGCTCATGAAAATGTACCTGCACGTTTACGCATGCATGCATGTAATATCTAAAGCCCTGAAGTTCCTGAAGGTGTCCGAGGAGCCGCTGCTGCAGGGCGACAGGGCAGCAGAGGCCGACGAAGGCTGTGGCCCGCGGATCAGCGCAGTGGCTCAGGACCGTTTAGGGAGGGAGGAGGGGCAAAGGGCGGAGGGGGGCTTCGATTTTCGGCTTCTCCCTTTTGTTCGTTGCTGCTTTCAACTTATCGGCGCCTTCGGAGGAGGAATGCCTAGTCAATGCAGGAGACAGGAACAGAGAAAGAACGGAAGCCACTAACACGCTTGTGTCAGAGCTTGACATGCAATCGTCGTTCTCCCCATCATTGCTACGTCGCACTTCTCCTGCTTGTGTCCTTCTCATGATCCCGTGAACACTCAAGCCTAAACCCATCACCAGGCTGTCATCAATCATCAGTCTTACCGTTGTCTCATACAGTCTCGATGTTCACTTTTCTCAACTTCCCACAGTTGCATGATGTCCATGACCTGCTACTCATCGAATGGCCATGGCAGACTCCTCCTTTGTTTCCCCTGGTCATCGGCCGTGGAGGGCAGGGACCTGTGAGAAACTTGAGACGACTAAAGCTAGTCAGAAGCCAAGAACCGGAGAAGTTGGAGACCAGGGGTTAAGTATTGGGTGTATAGTATTCTACGATTAATGAATGAACCCTACCCCGAACCCCAACAGAGCGCAGTCCAGGCCGCAGATGAGGAAGCCTGCGAGCGCCTAGCTGACTTGGCTGGTGCGCAAGCCGAGGCGGCAAGGAGGGAGAGTCTGCCAAGCGGCTACGACGGTGAATAAGTGTTCCAAGCGTCTATGTGTGTCCGCTCGTCTCACTATCCGCTTCCCTCCCTCCCTCCCTCCCTCCAGCCGAGGTCTTGTTGCATGTATGTACGGCTATATAATGGATCATGTGCATGCCATGTTTTCAGAATTTCTCTTGCCCCCAAAACGCTGGCGAGGTGCAGCTCGCAGGCTGGGCGGAGAGAAGTGGAGAGAAGCGGCTTCGATCCCCTTTTGATGCTGTTTGCAAGCATGTCCTCCTTTCGAGCGCCTCGAAGTCTCCTTGGAAGGCCTCGGCAGCCAGGTGGCGGCGGCTTCGGCGCTGGCCGCGGCCCTGCAGCGCCAGAAGGCCCCCGTCGTGGTTCCGCGCCCCCAGGCCCACAGGCCCACAGGCTCTGTGCTTTTGGCTCTTGGAGGCACAGAAGCTGGTGCTTCGCAGCGCGGCGGCCTGCCAAAGGCGGCTCTCTTCTTCTTGTTCTGCAGATAACTTCTCTGCCTGTCTCAGCCGGGCCGGAGGCTTGCGAAGCATCTCGTGGCGAGCTCCCTGACCTCCGACTTGCTCAAGCCACTCTGGAAGGCTTCCCGCAGAGCCGCGAGTCGCCGCTCAAAAACCAATACAAGTACCCCAAGAAGCGGTTTTCCGGCTCCGAGCCGGAAACAGGCCTGCCTGGAAGCCGCCGCCTCGCCCGTGGGCTCCTCCTCGCGGCGGAAGAGTGGCAAGAGCTCCCTGAATGGCGCAGGCCCCCAGCTCGCCCTTTTGGGCCCCCCCTTTGAGGGTCCTGCAGAGACGGTCGCAGTGCACTGCCCAAGTTCGCGGAGGCTCCGCAGAGGCGGCGACGCTGCTCTTGGAGGTGGCTCTGATGCGCCCCAAGGCCTTCGCAGCACCTCGGCCCGGCCTCTAATTGGGGAGCGGAACAAGCTTTATAGGGCTGCGTTCTTCTCTGCTGTTTTTTTATTTGGAACCCGGGCCCTTGCCCTTGCGAAGCTCAGGGCGATCTGCATGCAAGCCTCACCTGCGGCGCGGCGGCGCTGAGACCCGTGCCTCGGCTAAGCACGCGAAGGCCGGTGCTTCCGGAGCCAGAGACAGAGCACTCTTCCACTGTCGTTGTCTGGGCGGTTTGATCCATGTTCGTCCATTTCTTTTGCTTTTTTGACAGCAAGGACTGTCAACCATGACTTTGTTTTTTTTCAGCAGGCGTCGGGTTTCGTCTCTCTGAATTCTGTGCCCAAGTCCAGCCTGTTGGGCAAAGAGGCACTCTTCGACTACCAGTCCGGGCTTGCAACGGGTGATTACAGGCCTTAACCCCGAAGCTTAGGAACCCCTCGCCGGTCTTGAGCGGCGCCGAAATAGACTGTAGAAGTATTGGGATTCCAGAGTGTTGGGGGGTGGTGCCAGAAGCCCAAACACGGCAAGCATTGGGCTAAACGACAGCAACGCCCTGACAGCAACGCCCTCCCCCAAACCTGATCCGCCAGATCGGCGGTTTCCTAGCCAAGGCTTTGCTGCAGCTGTCGCTCGGCTCTCACGGAGGCGAAGTGCACGGGGCCGAATTATAACATATTATAACTTAGAACCTCTGCGATAGTGTTCAGAATGTGCGAGGACCTCCGACAAAAAGGTATACCTTCGTAACGGATTCAGTGCAGGGGTTGTGATCGGCATGTAAGACGCAGGCCCGCCCGGCATCCGAGCCAACGCGCTGCTGCTCCTTCGGAGCCTCCTCGTGAACGGCTGGGCTGCCGTGCTGCTCTCGGTCGTTCCCAGTTGCCAGTTGCGCAAATCTCTAAGAGATTCCGCCCCAGGATCAAATGATGCTGGTTCTCATCCTTTCCCGCCTCTCGTCCACGGAGGCCTGACGTTGCCACTGTCCCTGGTTTTTATAATGAGACGGCGGGCGCACGCAGGAGAAGCAAGTTCGAGCTGCATCGGTGGCCGTCCTCGAGAGCCTTCAGGCAGCTTCCAGTCTAAATCTAGATTCGTTTTGCTGTCACTGCCTTTGCAACTTGTGTTGTTGGGGGGTTTCGTTGGTAGAAAGTGTGGCAAAAGGGCATCTCCTGTACCGCAGGCGGCCTCGCTGCAGGATGACTCAGTGGACACCTTGGTGGAGGCCGTCTCCATCTAGGACACACCGCACCAGAGCAAAGTTAAAGCTAATGTCACTAGTTAACCAGAATGTTTGACAGAATAAGTTCTCGACATCAAGCCCTCTTGTGCAGTTCTTTTGCCAATTCTGCCTACAGGCTAAGCTCCTGCTGCCCACGGCATCCGTTGCACCAGAAAAGGCGATCGGCACATCATAGCAGGGACTTGCGTTTGCGTGATGCCAAAGCCTTGAATCACATGAAAAGAATTGCAGCTTGCTTTTGGTGGCCGCTGTGCAGCCTTGGCAGCTCAAATGTCCTGAGAGAGGTCCTCTAAAGGAGAGCTGTGAGTGATGCAAAAGAGGGGCCCAGGCTCGTGGCTGCCGCTCAGCTTCTTTTTCTGGGCGGCGGTCTTTGGCGCCTTCATCACTAACAGGGTTCTTCGCATTCTCAATGTGCCAATCACGGACACCTCCTTACGGTCCTTTGCAGCTCCCCTGCTGCGCGCCTGCGCCACGGATGCTGTCTGTGCCGACCTGCAGCCAAACACCGTGAATCCCTTGCCTCCCACATTTTGGAATGCAAGAGGCTTCGATCTGCAGTACCAGCTGCAGTCCTCCTGGAAGACCATGGCCCATGAGAGCCAAAGCTTGAAATGTGAGCTCAAGGAGTTTTGGCAAGACACAGACTATGGCACGCACATAGAAGAGGAGGGTGTGTGCAATCTGACATGCGCGCAATATGAGGGCCCTGACCGAGCAAAACTCTACGTTGAGATTGCCCTTGAAACAGCCGGTGTTGTGCCAGCCATCGTGATACAAGGCATTTTGCCGCGTTCCTTACGGCTATTCCTGGAGGTGTTTGTTGCCTTCTGGCTCATGTACTTCACACAACAGTTTCGACATTCTCATCGGCACGTGCCAGCTGCTTTAGAGCCAGCACCAGCAGTCAGTGAGGGTGAGTCCTTCGCATGATGCGCACGATGGCTGCAGGCCGTGTGTATGTTGTACAGTTCGATTGACTGCACCGCAGAATTCCGATGATGCGCTGCTTTAGCTGTCATTCGGATGCCGGCGCAGGGCCTTATGTAAAGTCGCGGATGCTATGCAGGAACTCAGTGCTTTCAGTGTGCTTCTGACCCACAGTTCCTGTGTCCGCGCTACAGCTCTGCAACCTCGAGCCTATGGGGCCTGCGCCCATTGTGCCTATGTACAGCAATCTCCTTAGACTTGCTTTGAGGCGCTGCCAAGGATGAAGGCGATGCTGTCCTGTGGCAAGGAAAGAGCAGCCGTCAACAGGGGGGCTGTATTAAGAAGTGTTCAGGGCGAAGGCTCCTTCGCGAGCACATCAGACGCTTCTGGGATGTTCTGCACAGAAGTTTTTGCCCATGCACAGGTGTGCTCCTCCATGGGGCAGCTGCCCCAAGAGCTCTGGTCGAGCTTGCTGGAGCTGCTCCTGCAGCAGAAGGCAGAGCTTCTGCAGGACCTTCCGAAAGGCCGCAGACGTGCGGGCCTGCCTGCGCAGAGTCTCTTTCGACAGAGTCTGCAGGACCCTGTCGCGGCCCACAACGTTCTGCAGAAGGTCCTCGGCCTCAAGGGCGGGCTCCCAAAGGCCTCCCGGGAGCAGGCCCCGACAGGGGGCAGCATGTAGAGACCGAGTCATGCTTCGAGTACTCCAAGGGTACAGATTCATGAGGGTCTGCGTTTTGAAGAGCTCTATGTTTTTTTTGTTTTTTATGGCTGTCAGAACATGGACTCGGGTAGATGCAGCGTGGCCTCTCATGCAGACTTTTGCTCACTTTCGTTGTCTCCCAGGGCCGCGCTTAGTCCCGCTTAGTAGGGCTTGGAGAATCGGGGTCTTGGAGAGGCTAGGACATTTTCAGGTGGGTAGTTACCGTTGTAGGAGCCTTATATATAGGAGGTCTATATATATATATACATACGTTCTAGAAGCCAGACAGAAGCCCTATATTAACTTCACCGATATATCACTACTAATTCCCCATTATCAATACAATTCTAGG
>CAJNJA010015271.1:0-11520 GCA_905231915.1 Symbiodinium necroappetens | reverse complement strand
TGCTACTCCTACTGCTACTGCTACTCCTACTCCTACTCCTACTCCTACTCCTACTCCTACTACTACTACTACTACTATTACTACTGCTACTGCTACTGCTACTACAAAAACAATTACTTCTACTACTACTACTACTACTACTACTTCTTCTTCTTCTTCTGTTACATGGTCTGCTACTACTCCTGCTGCTACTACAGCTACTGCTACTGCTGCCACCACCACCACTAATAGGAATGCTAGCATCAACAATAAAGATACATCCGTAGAATGATCAGTATTATTCATTGTTACAATGAAGTACTGCTACTTCTCCTGCTCCTGCTCCTGCTCCTGCTCCTGCTGCTGCTGCTGCTGCTCCTGCTGCTGCTGCTGCTGCTGCCGCTGCTGCTGCTGCTCTGCTGCTGCTCTGCTGCTTTGCTGGAGGCTTCCTTACCAGGTGTCCTGGCTAAGCGCTGTATGGATGCTTTCAGCCTTTTGGCATGCTGTGGGAGTGTAGATGTTGGAGCCACTCCACTGTTTGTACGATTTCTGCACTCTTGTTTCGCCTGGGTAAAGTATCGACATCTTGGAACCTCATGCATCTTGCCCGGAAACTCTGTCGCGGATTCAGGTAGACTTGATTCCGCCCGCAACCCAGACCTTAAGCCACCAACCTAAAATCTGTGCATCGCTAGGCCGCGAAGCGCAAACCTAAACCTTCCTCAGCCAAGTCATGGCAAGTCGCCCCGCAGCGCCAGAGCGATCGAATTCGGGTGCCTTGGAGATGAAGCGATTCCAGCTGATTCTTGTAGGAATTTGGGCTTCGGTTGGTTTCGAATCCTTGTTTCATTTCAAGCACGCATTCTGTTGAGTTCTTAGCACTCGGTAATGTAGGACTTCGGGACTCAGGGTATCTCGGAACCACAGTATTTCACAGCTTGGGATGAGCATAGACCGCTTCGATGGAAGGCCGCTTCGTTACTTTAAAGCTGTTGTAGAAGTCAACGACACAAGCATTTACCAAAAAGGCTAGCTATGCTGCAGTCGATCGCAACTCAGAATAGCACATTTCTCCAGATGTTTATGGACATGTCTTTGGAGCAATGTGTGAGATCTTTTCGTTTACCAGGTCACAAAGCAGAGAGGCTCTAGGAGACTCTTTCAAGATCTCTTTAACAACCCGTCACAAAAACTCCCCAAGGAGCACGATGGAACAGTTTGCAGTGTGCCCGAGGATTTGGCCGTGTCCCCCGGGGCCCAAGCAATGTCCTCCGTCGCGGAGCCACGCTGCAATGGGCTGAGATACCTGCACCTGTAGTGTAGTTAGATCCTCAGAGCTCCTTCTCTGGCCAGGCTTTGGTTGCGACTCTTGCCTTTAGACTTTAGATGTTGACTCACGCAGAACGGTGGCATACTGTCTATGGAGCCTCGCGACATAAGTCGTCATGACCGCATGCTTGTTTGATTCTGTTTCTGTGCACCCTCGAGATGAAGCCTCGTTGCTGCATTCTCCAAATAGTTCGCTCAGCCGTCTTACGTCTCGAGCTTGGGAATCTGTCACTGTGTTGCTGGTTCCGCAACGGAGGTTTGCGCGACCAAGACATAGTTCAGCTAAGACTGCTATTGTAGAATTGTAGAAGATCCGTGGCTGCTTGCGTGCAATCCTGGCATTTTCGTGGCACATCTGCCAGACAAATGCAATCCTTCAGGCAGAAGCAACGCAGCACTTGAAAGGAGACGGTGCGTGAGCGCAATCGTGGTGCAGTCGGCGCTTGAATCAGTGTCGTCGTCGTGGTCGGGTCAGAACCAATTCCTTGGTTCATTGAAGGAAGCGTCCGTCACCCACCGGCTTGCAGCACTTACAGCGGAGCCCTCTGCAGCGGTGCAGCGTAAGGAGATGTCAACCCCAGGCCCCAGACCGTGACAGTTGAACAGAGCCACACCAGTCGTCATAACCCCGAGCACTTGGACTTCCCACACCACCGGAAGCGGCAAAGGCAGACTCCCTGACCTATCTACGCCTGAAAGCACAGGTCACTGGAGAGCCCTTCCTCTCAAATGGCTGGCACCCCGTCCCTGCCGCCGCTCGGCGAGAAGTCTAAGTGCCTTCCTTGCATCCGGAATTGTCGGACCGTGACTACACCTTTTTCCAGCTGATGTCAGCCGGCCAAGCCTAGCTAGGTTTAACCAGGTTTTTAAAGGCTTTCAGAGCCACTGCCGCACTCCCCCCGCAGCAAAGGGCGTGTCGTAACCTAGACACCGTCTTCAATACGAGGACGGATGGATTCCACAAAAGCGCAAGCGAGACGGTGCAGTGCTGTTTTGCGTTTCTGAATGCCGTCCTCCGGTCGATCAGCGGCTTTTCGTCTACTGGGGTCTTTTAGCTTGAGGCCTTGTGCTTCACAAGCCTGAGCCTAGGTTGGCTCAAGCTCTCCGCATTCTCTAAGCTCCAAGGCTCGTGGCAAGCACGCCCCCTTCGAAGGAGGCGAGCGGTGCCCATGTCGAGAGCTCAACTTAAGTTTAGGCTTTTCGTTAACACAGGGTCTAAAGTCCCAGAACGTTCAGGGTCCAAGATGCAACAATTTTGAGGAAAAGAGCACTGCTGCCAGCAAGATGTGAATGGGGCTTTTGAAGGGGGTCTAGACTTATTGAGTTCTGAGCTTTTGGTTTTCTGCGTTCAGAGTCCGGGCTAAGCGCTTAGGCTTTGGTACTTGTACTGCGAGACACGATGACTTCGCCATGCTGACATCACGTGAAGTCGTGATGCGCTTGGAATCAGTGTACAAACTCCCGGCCGCAATGATTGTGCAAGGCCTGGGCGATCACCTTGTTGAAGGGAGCATCGCTGCTGTTCGGAAGGTGTTCGTGGGCGCAAATTTCAGATGGCTCGTAGAGAATAATACTCATCACATGAATCTAAGATCATTCAGGTATCATACTTGTTTGTTGGCCCCTTCATGAAAAGGATGCACAGACCCTTCAGTTTCTTTCTGCAGCAGTGACTCAGGCTTTGGCTTTGGACAACGACGGCGAGAGTTTGTCCCAGACAGCGCCTCCTGACTGACATTGGGGTTTTGGAGTTTGGATTGCGGGTCTCTATGGGCAGGGTCAAGGGGGGTTTGTTGCTTACGGTCGGAACCGAAAGCCCCAAATCGTGTACCTGCCTTCGGTGGCGTCGTGTTGTCATGTCGCGCTCTGCGTTGACTCAGGTCAGAGTGCTTCTGATTCTTCCACTTGGTCAGTCTCATATCGCACCACTGAGTGCACAGAAGTCACCACGAAGTACGATGCAGTTACTTATGACTTGCACTGCCTTTTTTCAGGTTGAACCGCCGGGGCAAGGATTTCGTCACCGGTCTTGCAGCAACTTGTGATCTTAGAGAAAAGCCCTCAGCAAAAGCACCGTTGATTACCAACCATTCAAGATAATTCAATCTGAGGGCTGGAAGCAACCGGGGTGCAGGTAGAAAGCACACTCGCATTTTCGACATCTTAATGTTAAGTCTTAATGTCGACTCGACACTCGACAGACGTCAACCAATGCCCCCCTTGCACACGGTTCCATGCGAGGGCCACCGGCCCAATGTAAAAGCAAGTGACTTCTGAAGAAAGTCGTGCACAGCGGTATTCATATATGTATTTTAAACATACGTATATGGAAGCTCGTTTGTACGCATTTAGTTATAGGTAAGTTTGTATTTAGCCAGTTAGCTAGCTAGGTGGCTAGCTAGGTAGCTTGAAGCCCTTGGCCGCGTGTGCGAGGCCGTTGCCCTCCGAGGAGCCTTGCGGCCTCACACCCGCGAGCTTGAAGCACCTCAGGAGGTTCGGGCCTATATGCGCACATGGGCAGTTCTCTAAATTAGGGTCCCTTCTTAGGATCCCCAAAAAAGTACGGCAGCTTCATAAAAAGGACCCTACAAGGGACCCTAATATATACCCATATCAACGTTGAAAAGGGTATCTGTATCAGTGTGTGCATGCTTACATAAATGCATGCATACAGGTGTACACCTGTACACGGGTACAGAGAGACGTAGCATAAAGATTACCTGAAAAAAGCCGCATAGCATGCCACAGCATTGGCATGTTGCATGCAGTTTACTTGCAGAACTATGCATGTACGAACACATGGATGTTTACCCACAGGTAAAAGGACTTAAAGAGGGAGGCTAGCTAAGTAGGTTGCATGTGCATCACGATGTCTGTATGTGCACGTCTTGCGTATATTATATTACATATGTATGTATGTATGTATGTATGTATGTATGTATGTATGTATGTATGTGTGTATATATATACACCTATCTATCTACATACATGTATAACTATACATATACATACATATATAGCTAACTGTTGCGGAGCTCTCGGTAATCCTTGCTGCAAAGCGTCTTCCGGCTAAAGCCATGCACCTACTGAAGGCAGCGTGATGCTCTGAACGAGGAGAAGACTCGACTTCAGGTTGGGAGACGGGTTTCACAGGTGCTTTTCAGGACTTAGGGCCAGAGGTTAAGTGTTGAGGGCTTCGGGTTGAGGATTCGACATTCGAGCCGTCTGGGTTGGCGCAGTCCATATCCATGCGAGTCCGCAGGTAGTATTTGTTGGGCTCTTTCCCCTCTTCGGTTGGGGGTTTCCATAGGTCGAGTCTGCGGAGATCCATCGCGGCATTTCGGTAAGTGTCTCATCGAAGGAGCAGCGCTTCTGGGGTGCCCCCTCGGGCTTCTGTGCTTTGGGAGTTGGCGGGGAGAGACACGGTCGGCTTGTTGGAGACCGGTGCATCTTTGAGTTGTGAAGGACTCTTGGCACAGTGGCATAGTGTTCCTGTACGTGCTCGGGTTTTGGAGTTTCTTTTCTCCTCAGCCCTGCGCAGGCTGAACTCCAGGAGTCCACGAAGCAGCTCAAGGAGTTGAAGCCGCAGGCGTGCAGCGAAGAGAAAGAGCTGTGAGATGCTGAGGGCTTGGTGAGGCCCTACAAGTCTGTAAAGGTGCTGATGAGCAGGGTTCTCTGAGGGTGCTAGTTGGTAACGCTTGTCAGAAGGGTTCTATATAGGATTTTGGGGCCTAGACACTGTGCCGCACAAGGACAAGGTTTGGGGTTTTGTGCATTGCTTGTTTGAGTTCCCGGTTTGGGGCTTCGGCAGAGTCTGGGGTTCACGATTGCGGGATTGGGAGTTTAGTCGTTCTGGGTGTGTTGAGGTTTCCTCATCTTTCAACGAAGAGTCTCTGAGGTTCAGGATATTTCAGCATGACGGGCTTGGAGTCCTGCAGCAAGGCGCACCTCCATCGTTCCGAGTTGAGTCTGTGGTGACTTAGTGCGCGAGTATGCCGGCGAAGACGGCTTCCACTGGCTGAGATATGGCACACAGCAGCGTCCTTTAAACTCAAGACGACTCTCAAGCCTGCACAGACCGAGGCACTGCATGCTGAAACTCAGATCCTATGATCGAAGTTCCGAACCCCACGCCCTCAGCGCAACCCTCACCCAGGTGGCCTCGCTTTCAACACAGCTTGAAGAGGCCATCGCGTCTCGTGCCGAGCTCGAGACGCAGGCCCTTCGCAACTGGCACTTGCGATTTCGGGGTTTAGGACGTAGCCTGTTCCGACCTGGGTTTTCAGATACTTTTGAGCATTGGGTGCAAGCACGTCCTCCTTGCAAGTATACGCTCCACGAAATCAGATTGTCGGTGTTTCTGAATGTTGCGTTGCTCCCCCAAATCCAAAGTCTCAGACAATCCGACATAGAATGGTAGACTGGTAGACAACGCATAGTAGAATTGTTCCCGCAGATAAACAATTCAGATTATCATCTCCAGTGCCACTAAAGTCTTGAACCCCTCGGCCAGGTCGAAAGCAACCGACAGCGCGCCGAACGCTCTGAGGAGCTTTGTGCGAAGCTTGAGGCCGGGGTTAGGGTTGACAGCTAGTATGGCTTGGCCTTGTGCTTTAGTAAGGGGGTATAGGGCTAAGGATTTATACTGATTTTCAGGTTTTGGTGTGTTACAAGCTTCTTGTATCTGGTTTATACGGTTTGCGGCTTTGGGGCTGGAGGTTTTAAGCATGTGAGAGCCTGTCCACTACAAGTTGAGGCCAAATCCCTCCCGACCCCGTGTAGCAACCCAATCCCCAAGCCCCACACTTAGAGCACAAATGCCCGCAAGCGTATACTCAGAGCCCCAAAACTCCACACTCAACACCCTGAGACCTTTGTTAGTCTATCCTTGAGCCCTCTGTAAACCCTACATAATCCCCCAAGCCCAGAACCTTAAAGAACCTGTAGGGCATCCGTATAGTAACCCTTAAAGAGAAAGGCCTGCGCCGGAAATCCCTAACTCCTCAACTAAATCCCTACATAAATCCTTTCAGTATCCCTTCTGTGCAGCGCTTTAGTAGAAAATCCCTATCAACCCTAAACCCCCAACCCTAAACCCCCTAAGCCCTTAAGCCCTCCTCGGAAAGATATACGGGAGGCTTTTTCCCAAAGGTCCTTTGTCGAAGCTGGAGAATTGTTGCAGAGACTTCAGACGCAAACCAGGCCTTGGTCGCCGAGAAGGAAGCGGAGATCGAGCGCCTCCGGAAGGCCGCTTCGGGGGCTTAGGGGTTGAGGGGTTTAGGGGCTTAGGGTTTATAGGGATTAGGGGTTTAGGGGTTTAGGGTTTAGGGATTAGGGATTAGGGGTTTATTTGGGGTTTAGGGTTAAGGCCGTTTGAGTTTAGGGCTTGTCTTTTTTTGGGGACGGGGCGGTCCCTGGTAGGGGTCCTTTGAACAAGGATCCTACGGTCGAGGGTCCTTTCCCCCGCGCTTGATAGGTAGGTTATAGGGCGTTTCAGGGTTTTTGCGGGTGTTTACAAGTTTTAGGATTGCATAACAAGCTTTACCGGGCCTTCTTTAGTGTTTGTAAGAGCTTAAGAATGGCTTCACGGTTGAAGGCGTGAAGGATCTGGCAGTTTTGGAGCTCAGGGCCCACAACGTCGTCGAAGCGGCCAGGAGCAAGGAGCTTTCAGGAATTCATGTTCTGAGAGTGGCTGACGAGAGGAGAGGGTTTAATACTGGGGTATGTGGGGTTCGGGTCCTTGTGCATGGAAGTGCCTCTGGTTACCAGAATCAACGAACTCTCAAGCTTTCTGTTGCGTTTCTTCTGGAGAAACCAGCCTTTTCTAGACCAAATTACCTTAGCCTTTTCTCCGGTCCTGAATACCTGCAGGTGAACCAAACCCACCGTAGCGCGACAACTCCGCTCCGATCTGAGCCTATGCACGCATCAGGGTCTCGCAGACCAGCAGAAGCTGACGCAAGAAGTTTGCGAGGCTGGAAAGGGCTCTCTTGGTCCTTGCCCTTCTTCACATAAGACATGGGATTGCAGCATCCAGACATCAAGGGCTCAACATCTTTGTCGAAGAACTGTATGCAGTTATGTGCCATGGCTTCCAAACACATTATCCTGCATGTCAGGCTGCTGACAGAAGAGACCAACAGGCAAACGAGCAGAATGCGGCAGAGGCAGCTGAGCGGTGAAACAGGGAGGGACGGGCGAGTGTTAGATTTTGTCCCACCAGTCACCATATGATGCGGATGTTGCAGTGGAGCTGTGACTCTGCCCTAGATTTCGGAACCCGGACATGAGGCGGCGGAAAGCCTCCTAGCGGCGATTCCTGGGGGGTGGCGCGCACAAGGAAACTTCTCACCATTCGTCCTAACCCTGGAGTTGGGAAGATTCATGGAATTTGCACGTAGCTGCCGACGGACCGGGGAGAAGTTTAACTTTGACTAGTTTCTGGGTAGTGTGGACGTTCAAGCCTTGCAGCGCAGAAGCTGTGACCGGCTGTAGTAGCTGCTGCTGCATCTCGACCTCCTTCAAGCTGTGCTTCAGGTGTTCCAGAGAACTGTTCCCGAAAGGTAACAGAAGTTACAACAGTGTCCGAGGTGAGTACATAGGTGAGCACTGGGATCTTACATCCAATCGCCCGCCAGGTCCGTGATCTGCAAGAAACGATCCGGAAGCTGAAGATGGAGAATCAGCAGCTGCTGCAGGCAGGCCATGTAGTATGCTATGTTACCGTATATGTAGTGCACTGTATATGATGTTATGATCGAACTTGACCCACCAATCCGAGACTCCTGCGAAAGGCGTCATAACTCCCAGACTCTTGCACGAGGGTTCCCAGCCCACCAGTCGCCATGCTTGGTACTTCAGGAGCAGCAGCTTCAGGCCAAGCGCCAAGAGGACCGGGGCGCGATCCCCCGAAACCTGCATACTGCCCATGGCCTACTTCCGCTGTGCGGCCAAGAGGCTTCCATGCTACACTGTGGGGCTGATAGTGAGTATAAGACCTTGCCGCCAAGTGGGC
Source organism: Symbiodinium necroappetens (assembly GCA_905231915.1). NCBI lineage: Eukaryota > Dinophyceae > Suessiales > Symbiodiniaceae > Symbiodinium > Symbiodinium necroappetens. The sequence goes on along the minus strand of CAJNJA010015271.1, from coordinate 3,197 downwards.
TGGAGGAAATGGCGCACAGTGTCGCCGTGGCCATGGCAGCAGCAGAGAAGGACCCCAGGGTGAATCGGGTGGTTAGAAGCAGCAAGCCAGCCTTGGTTGATTTCAACCCATGGTAAGTCGCACGAGTTTTCGATGATCACCACAACCACCAAAGCTTCCCAGTGTTGAATGCTGTCGGTTCCACGGATCAAGAAATGGCACTTTGGCATAAAACTCCCAACAAGTCAACATACAAATGAACTTGCAAAAGCTGTCCTGACCTGGCATGTCCTCGACGAGCAGGTGTCACTTGTCTTATCATCGTTGTCCACACAGCCTTCGCCACCAACAGAAATATACATGACCCGTGTGACCACTATGACTGCCCGTAATCGTCATCATCATATCCTGAACGCGTGATCTCCTTTCTCGTCATCGCAAACCTACACGCCGTCTGTATCATTCAGATCATAAGTGGCGGTGCCGATAGCGAGTTCTCGTTAGCATAGTAGTGTGTTGCGGTGTTGGCGTTTCTTGTTTGATGTTGCCTGGTAGCCGTTGCTGTCCTAAAACGCGCACAGGGCTCGGGTGCGGATCCGCTGCACATCGGGGAGCCCCCGGCTTGTGAATGATGGAGGCCATGGCGATGCACGCCCAGCACACCTCACAGCTGGAGACGCTGCGAACCGCCAAGCTAGCTGAGGCCATCAACTCCAAGGCGGGCTGGAGGGGGTGGGAGGGCCGGCACCTTTGCTCTTTCTCTCTCTCTCTCTCTCTCTTTCTCTCTCTTTCTCTCTCTTTGTTCTCTCTGTGTCTCTTTCTCTCTGTAGGGAGCAGCCATCCCACGCCTCTACATGCTGATCCTCGTCGTGGATGTCCGTGGTTTCCTATCAGCCTGTTCATGCCTCACTCTGCATCCGAACCTGCTTCTGAAAAGCCAGCCCCGTTCAGGTGGAGTTGCACATAGCCGTTCCCAAAGTCACGCTGAGCCAGCCCGGCGTGGCTTTGCAGTGGGATCTCGCTTTCGATTCTATTGTGGCTTCGTAGCCATGCAGTTTACCAGCTTGCGGTACATCGAACGTCGCACGCACATCGTCTACTGGCCTCTTGGCAAACCGACAGTAGGTAGGAGTAGAAGTGAAACATGATCTCAAGATCAGGGCACTTTGCCTGCAGCCCCAGCCTGGATCAGTCAGCAGACAGTTATCGAAACGTGATGGTCCAGGTTGACACAATGTGAATTCTGGGGTAGTATCACTGCTGGTCCATTGCTGGTGTCCATACACGCTGATTTGGCAGCTTACAATAACGCCCCGCCGCTGCTCGTGTCCGTGGCCGCCGGCCTGGGTGAGGGGCGAAGAGCTCAGCTTGTCCGGAGATCCCGGCTTTTGATTTAGGCTGCAGGTTTTTGAGGTTCAGTTCCGGGATGCCTGTTCTGTGCTTTAGGGCATAGCTGAGGACCGAGCTTATGTTATGCACACAGGGTCCTCGTGGTTGATGATTTGGCGGATTAAATCGAGGATTCGAGCCCCGCGTGCAAGAGCATCGTGTGTAATGCGAAGGCTCCAGGGTCGTGGCCGGGTCAGCTGTCCAGGTTGGAGGACTTCAGGCTAGTTTCGGCTAGTTTGTGCTAGGGTGTAGAGCCACAACCTCGCTGTCTTTGCACCCCGTACCTTCTAAGATGGATGGCTCAAAGGGTCATGCCCCGAAAAGATGTGACTTGAACACTGCCTCAGGAAGTTGGAGACCTTTCTTAACAAGGACTGCTGTGAGGGGCCGTCATGTGTTGCCTGTCTTCATGTCGTCTATGTGGGACCTGGATTTGATCTCATCACTTAGTTATTTTAGTGCTTCAAGGTTTCAGGTTTCGGCTGCGAGGTGGCTCGAAAGCAATTGCCCCGTGTGTGCGATGCTGGTCATGATCGGGTTGCAGAATTCTTCGGTCTTTTCCACCGTAGCTCGTCGGGGTCAGAATCCTGGATCAGCACCATGCTCATTCTCCTTGTGGTGAGCCGCCATCTTGCAGTACCCAATACGCAACTCACAGAGGAAAGGTGGGAGCAGTCATGAAGGCACTCGCGAGCGTTCTCAGGAGGTGTTCCCACACTTCGAGCCCCTATGGGTTCGTCTCGATGGGCTTGACAAGGACCTCCCCATTTGGTGGGGGGGGAGGATGACTGGTGGGTTTCTGCTCTGGCGGAACGTGGGTTGAGGATCGGAGTGTTTGGCTTCAGTAGTGTTTCATGGATGCAGCTGGGACTGTAAAGTGTGCTGACTCGAGTTGCCCCCTGCTATCCCCTGCTTGTCAAGCAGAGTCATCTTNNGGGGGGGGGGGGGAAGGAGTGTTGGGTTTCTGCTCTGGCGAACGTGGGCGGAGGATCGGAGAGTGCGGAGAGTGTTGGCTTCAGTCGAGTGTTTTATGGAGCTGGGACTGAAAAGTGTGCTGACTCGAGTTGAGTTGCCCTGCTTGTCAAGCAGAGTCATCTTGCTTCTGAGCTTTCTGGGTCTAGGATGGGCAACCTGTGAGAAACAGAGTTGAGTTACGCCCTCTGAATCCTCAGCGCCTTAATCCAGCTCTCAAACAACGGCTACAGATCCATCGTTTGGAGAAGCCTGCCCATGGCAGGCTGTACGCTCTGCCCTCAGCACACAAAACCCCCTGCACCACCCAACTTCCGAAAACAGCCAAGGTGCTCCAGGAATGATCTTTTTGTTCAAGAGACCCGGTTCGTAGCGACATCCAAATCAAGATCCTGTTCAGGCCCCCGACGGTTCGAGCAAGAAGGCGTACTCCAGNNAGGACCCCCAAAATAAGGTACCCTGTATTTGGCATAGCTTGAGTTGTGCAGGATACTCTTTTTGAAGAGCGGCCCTTCAGACTTCCGGCAGAAAGCTGGGTTTAGGGTTTAGCCTCCCTTCCTTTAGCCACCAACTTGCATGCCTTTCTGGACTATGAAAATTCTACTGCCATGCTTACTGTTATTATATCGCTATGTTTTTTAGTATTTGTGTTTTTCATTTTCGGATATTGTTCATGAAATCTAAGGTTGACCATTATGTTTATCACTGTTACTATTGTTTTTATTTTTCTGTTATTAAGGCGTCGAAGGTTTGTTGTGGCTGCCCAGCCTTGGCATGTTCTCAGACCTTACTCGAACCAGGCCGCCTCATCGAGCCGTGCACGAACATGTGTTTAGGGGCTGAGTAGGTTACCTTTA
>CAJNJA010015270.1:0-11827 GCA_905231915.1 Symbiodinium necroappetens | reverse complement strand
AGCTTCCCGGGCAACTTTGCACCACGCCCGCCCAACTAGCTTGGCTCGTCCAGCCAGCAGGCCAGTCCGGGGGCATGCGAGTGCATGGTCTCCGAATGCATCAGCGCGGCGTCCGCACCCATGCTCCGAGGTGCTCCCGCAGCGGCCTAGTGCGAGCCGGAGTCGGCTGTCACAACCTGGATTTCATTTTGTTGGGGGCCACGCGCAGCGAAACAACTCTGGAAATGTTAAATGATTGGTTGTGTGTTTGCTGCAGGCCGGCTTGGTATTCAATGTCGCCAACTCATCCATCGAGCACGGCTTCATGCAACGAAAGCTCCACTCACGCCATGTGGTGGCCGCCTACGCTGTGCCGAGGACGTATGGGGACGTAGGTCCTCGCCGGGAGTCGGCTGGGGGCAGGGGCGTGGAGCCAGCCGTCATCTTGCAGGACCTCATGCACAGCCGGCTCGTCGGCAGCAGAGGCGACGGTGTCGAGGGGGAGCTCCAGCAAAGAGCTGGTGAGGGCCCTCTGCGCCACGACAGCGATGATGCTGCTCCAGCGAGACACATGGGTGGCACGCAGAGCCGAGCGAACGGCAGCGTGCGCACGTGCAGCTCGACCAATCTCAACAGCAAATACGGACGAGGTGGCAGCGCGGCGAGCGGATAGCTCGGGGTAGGTGTCGCGACGCTTACGCCGCGTTGCTTGCTGAAACGCGAGGCCGGGCTGACTGTCAGCTCCGGGCCGCGGCTCGCCGGAGCGAGTGACTGGGCTGACGCAGGTCGTGTCAACAGCAAGCTAAGCCCCATGCCAGGACCCGAGCACCAGCCTCCTGGCAGACACTGGCGGCAGCTCGCTCGAGCGGGAGGGCGCGGGAGGCAAGGTGCTCGGTGCTCGCCGAGCGGGTCAAGCTTGGCAAGCAGACCACGGCAGGCGCAGAGTCGGGGCGCGAGCGGCAGCGCAAGGCGCAGGCGGAGGAGGAGCACCCGGAGCTCTGCGGAAGGGCTGGTGACTGCGTCGTGCAGGGCACGAGTTTCGGTAGTGTGAAGGAATTGACGAAAAGGCCTGAAAAGGCTGACATTTCGCGCCGGCGCCGCGGGTGGGTGGCCGATGCCACGGTCGTCGACGTTCGTCTCCGCTGTGGTCTGCTGTCGGCGATTCCGAGGAGAAGCGCTGTCTTGGTGAAATTGTTCTATGCCGGCGTAGGCTCAAGCAAGCCTGTGCAGAATCCGGGAGCGAGGTCAGAGTGGCCTTTTTCAATGGAGGCTAAAATCGATGGAGTGCTCAGCACCTCGCTTGAACCGGTTGAAGAGCTCCTGCTTGCAACGGGCAAACACCGCTCTGTGAATTCTGAGGCCGCATGGAGATTGCGGCAGAGAAGGTAGAGCTTTATTGCAGCAGTAAAGTGAAGTTGCTCTCGCCTCAGGAGCGGCTCCTCTCTCCATTGCTTTGTAGCTGCACCCCTGCTCTAACTGAGGCCGATGGCCGAGCTTGACTACTTGAAGCAGCTCGGTGGGTAAGGTTGGTGGTTTTGCAATTGTTTGGTTGACTATGTTGTTGACACACGTTAACGAAAGCCTAGGACACTGGAGGATGCACGCGACTTCATGACCATGATGGTGACGAAAACCAGTGACAATCGCACCTTAGACGAATTTGCTGTTCCAGCGAGCCGCCACCATGTTTGTTTGGCTTGGGCTCGAGGCCAGCAGCTGGCAGCATCTTGGCCTTCTAGCATCTCTTTGTTTGCACGGCATGTGGTGCTGCTATGGCTCGGTCCAATCGGGTGTGGCCATGGAGTCGGGACTTTCCCCTTCTGGGCCAGGATATATTTGGCGGCGACTGTTCCAGAATTGCACGGATACGCACGGTCTGATTCTGAGTTCAGCTTTGGCTGCAAGCATCCCTGGCTGAATCGGAACATTGTTGGTTTGATGTTTGCGTGAGGTTCTGGATGGTGTGGTTCTGTCGGACATGAACTGCAATGATCAGCGTGCACCAGCCTCTGCAGTCAAGATTTCAGTGACAGTCATTGCCATTGCCATTGCTGATGTCCGTTTCGATGTAACGAATCTGGAAGCATTCTGCAACACTGGACCATGACATCAAGTGAAGCTCTGTCACGTCTCAGCTCGGCCGGTCTCAGCGGAGGGCTGGAGGGAGGCGGATCCTTCCGATCATTACACTTGTCAGCGCTTGCCTGACTTCGTTGGACAGGAAAGCTGGAAAGCTTCAAAGTAGCAGGTCCATCACGGCACCCTTTGCCCTCTTGTGGTCGTTGTCTGCTGTTTTTGGACTTGTACAATGTCGCTTTTTTATATCAAGCCATGCCAATGATGATGCCACCTGGGCCCAGGTCAGAACTTGCACCGAGGCTTGCGATTCTCGGCTCTTCTAGTGCTATATCAGCTATGTTGGGAGAGGTTCCATGAGTTCGTTCGGTTGAAGAGCCGAGGCTACCATCGAAAAGGTCTTGGAGGACATGGGCCTTGGCTGGTGCTTGAAGAAAGCTTGCGATGAGCAGAAGGCGGGAGTCGTCCTGCTTTCGCTTTACAGTTTGATATACCCGACTCCTGTAAGAGGCCAACTTAGGTCGTCGACGCAGCAGTGCTCGCCTCTGCGACTGCACACACCTCGACTCCAACTGGCGCGGGGGGGTGGGGGGGGGTGTCTGAGGCCTGGACCGCGAGGCCGCCCTTGCCATGGCCCAAGCCGCCCAAGCCGCAGCCCAAACTCAGCAGGCCGAGGCCGGGAAGCGCGAGGCCTGGGGGCCTGCTGGCCCCCATGCACCACATTGCAGGTAGCACCCGTCGCGGAGGAGCCCGCGGCAAAGGCCTGTGACTGCCCACACTTTGGCTGCGGCTGCAGTTGCCTTCGCTTGCCCAGGCCTCAAAAGCTGCGGACCAATGGGCCCAGTATATTGACGAGGAGCGGAACAGAAGCGATGCGCATGGCCGGTGCTCACAATCTTGTTAGCCTGACAGGACTTTGTGAAGTTGCTCGGCTGCAGATCTTCAGGCTCAGAACTCAGAGTTCGGTTGGCTTTGGAACTAAGGCGGGTGCTGGCGTGCACCGAAGCTACGGAACTCCATGACCTCGAGAAAGAGGTCGGGAGGTTTCTTGGAGTCGCGGCGCCTCGTGGATGGAACCGAGGCGGTGGCCTGCAAGTCATCCAAAATCGGTAACTGGATGATATGGATGGTGCACAGGGCACATCTGGACGACGAGACCTTGGTCAAATTCGAGCCTTGGGCGTGTTTGGAATCATCACACACACACATACATAGATTCTGACATAGATAGCCACATCGCCCACACGTCGCCTTTGCGGCTCAGTCAGGACTTCACGAACCTGAAGATGCCGGAAGGGAACGTGGAAGCGCTGATTTCTCCAAAGCTGGCCGTGGCCATGGAGAGCGCTTTGGCGAGGAGAGGATGCGGAGCAGAGGGACTGCGGAGAGACGTGTTGAAGATGCGGTGGGGCGCGTTCCGTTTGCTGCACGTTGCCGCAGCCAAGGCAACACGCACATCGAGCAGTTGTCGCTTGATTTCATTTCGATTCCCATCGTGGGGGCGTCGTGACGTCGCACAACCGTAGAGTCCTACGCTTTAGCTGTGGTGTAGATGTGTTGGCATGGGGATATTCGATGTAAGCGGACCTACCGCCTACACAACTGTGCATATTTCCCCCGTCGGGCTCAGCCGAGGCTTGCGAAAAATCTGGGTTCGGACTAGGCGTCTGTATGCAGCATGCCAAACGAGTGAAGGCAGTAACATAGCTCAGACCACCTAGGAGTGGCAAGGAAGGCGACAAACCATAACCCAACCAGCTTAAAGCAGAAACGTCGTATGCACCAGGCCACCACCTCAACAATTCTCGAGGGTCCGGCTGCACATGCCCGCACGTCCGTGCCAACACCGCCTCTCGCGAAGTTTGTCTTCAAACTAGAGGCTGGAGTGACTGAAGTGAAGCCCCCAACGCAGATTCACCACCGGGAACAGACGAACACATGTTTTTTGGTGATTGTCCTGCTAGATGGAGCTTCGACTCCTTCTGGACTTTGTATTCAGAGTGCAGGTCTTGCTAAAGGCGATGGCCCTTCAGAAAAACCAATGAGCTCAGCCCCCGCGGCTCCCGTCAGCCGAACGGGTTAGTCCCGAATAGCCTCGCTCTTTTTCTCCGGTGCCTCGGAACCCCGTTTTGGTCGCGCTTCTCTTCCCTTTGAGGCTCCTGGGTTGCAGCAACTTGCAAGACCCCGAAGCGGCCATCCTGGCAGTGTCGCTGCGCTCCAACAGCTCGTTAAAGGTGGGGCAAAGCGCGCGTTGAGTGTTCAAGCCCGTTTCCACCTCGATGCGTATATTTCAGGACGTCTACTGTATAGGTCCTGAGCAGGTGGATCTTGCAGAGTGGGCGCGCAGAGTTGCGTCAGACGTTTCCGGGCTTTGGGTGACGACTAGGTGGAAGCGTTGTGTGCGCACTTGTTGCAAGTGTTGGGCTTCCGAGCTGGAGCGTGATGTAACTTAGAAGGTGACGGTGTGCATGTGGGTGACTTGAGCCTTGCAAAGGGGGTTTCGCGGTGATGTGTCGGGAAGCGGCCCTTCCTGGAGCCAGGTCTTGAACATCGACACCAATGCCATCCAACCCCTCACCCTGGAGTCCATCGCAAAGGGCACCAGTGTCAACCAAGCTTTGCAGGAGGGGAGGTCATATCATGCCAGCATGAGCTCCAAAGACGACCACCCCATAAATAAGCACCCCAGTCCGCTGTGCGTGACTGTACGTAAGTGGTAGCACGATCTGCGGAGGCATGGCGTTGTGGCAGGAGCACACGCGGGACTGAGGCGAAGATCATGCACGTGCAAATCCGCGCAGTAGCGGGAACAGTTACGAGCTTCTCCAAAGCAAACACCAGTCACAACGAATCAACTGTGAAGGCCGAAGTAAGCGCGAGACTGGCAGGCACCGCGCGATTGGATCGACAGCATGACGCGATGGAATGCTACAATGATTTCGACGACTCGCAAGAACATGATTTTGGTACGGTGTTGCAGAAAACGTACACCACGGGACCACTGCGCACCTGACCTGCGTGCCGCGCGTCTTCACTAACCAATAGACCCCACGAGACACCGTTACTCCCACTCTGTAAAGTCTTACCCGACTGTGTATAAGGAGCAAACAACCAATTCATGCCCAGGTTCCGCGAGATAGAGCCAGAAACTAGGGCAACTAGGGTGTCGAGCTCCTGGGTTGGGTTGATGGGTGGGTTTTGCAGATGAATCATGGGACCTGCTCGCAGGAGTTGCGTTGCAACAACACGGCCAGCGGGAGGCTGGTCACCGAGGCTTTTCTCCACGCCCTGAAGTCCAACCCCATGATGTGCAAGCTCGGCTATCCCGTGACGGATGCCTACTTCCGCGGCGAGATTGACAAGCAGCTCACCCGCAACAACGACGCCGCCCGAAAGCGGCGCCTGGAGGAAAAGCGCCGCAAAGAGGCGGAGGCGGAGGCACTCGGCGAGAGCCCGAGCCATCAGAGCTCGAGTGCTAAGGCGTACCCGAAGGTGAGTGCCAAGGCCAATGGTAGTTGGCCTCCCAAGGCACCCGCCGTTTCTGAGGATGTGGCGAAGGAGACGCCGCAGCCCGAGGCCAAGCCCGAGGTCGCGGTTCAGGCGACGGCAGCCTTGACGGAGACGGGAGCAGAGAAGGATGTCGACCCAGAGTCAAGTCCCAAAGCCGAGCCCGAGAAGGCCAAGCCTCTGACTGCTTCGGAAACGGGCAAAGCGGAGAAGGAGATAGAGACGTGCCGGGAGGAAACGGAAGCCGAGAGTCTCCACGACAGCTCTGAGCCTAAGAAAACTACCCAGACCATCGAATCCTTTCTCGCTGAGCCCTTGGATGCGCTTCCGGGCATGGTCGCTGGCATGGAAGGCGTGAAAGCCTCAGGGAACCTTTAAAGTCCTAGCCAGCTGCATCCCTGTGGACAACGAGGGTAGGGGTAGGAGTTCAAATCCTCGAGGTTTCTGCAAAGGCCGACTTTCGCTCAGAGCTTAACTGCATCTCAAGTCTGCATTTTGCGGCCTTCGGAACCTTCCGAGGTGGCTACCTCTACAAGAAAAGCCCGGCCACTCTGCGGATGAAGGCCTGGGACTGGAGGCCGGGAACCTCGTGGCTTGGGCCGCAGCTTGGCATGGCTTGGCAGTGAGGTTTTTCGTGATCCATGGCCGTCGGCTGCTGTGGTGGAGGCGGTGCTTTCCTTGCAGCCAGCGCCACGGCGCATCAATGTCGTCACATCGTGAGGAGAGATCGAGATGTTCCGGAGACCCCGGAAGACTTGATGCATCCTGACCCAAGTGGGTGTAAAGGCAGGGGGCTTGCGAGCATCCTACGGCATCTTAAAGGGTGGCCGTCGAGGCTTCATCGACTTTGCTCTGAGTCGTGCCCGAGTTGTACCAGATGAAAAGAACCCCACGCTGTTCACATTGGAGGCGGTCGATGGTGCTTGGAAGGACAGGAGGGGGGGAGGCCTCTTACCTGTTTGCATCGGCTTCTGCAAGGACGGCTCCCTCAAGGCCCGGGGCCTCGGCCGAGCGTAACCGACTTGTTCTTTTCGCGAACCTCGCCCCAGGACATGAGCGATGCACAGCGGACGTTTGAGTGGCCTCCTCAGTTCACCGTGCTGCCCTTGCTTCAGAAGAGAGATGTGCTTCCGACTAGGTTTGATTGTACTGATTCAGCGCACACCCGCGGGCAGTGGATCGCAGCCTTGTGCAAACTGCAAGCGTGAGGCAAGAGTCCGATCCAGGCTCAGCAACTCGAAGTAGAAGTGGAGCGTGCATATCAGTCCTCCTGCATAGGCGAATAGATAGATATCTGCATCTTCTGCAGTGCGAGTGCGAGACGGATTCTTGATTATGGAAGACCACCCGTAGCATCTTCAGCGAAGCTGATGAAGTTAGATGAGGCCGGCTCTTCCCCTTCACTCACGCCTGCCGAAGCGTTGGGCGCAGGGCCCATTGCTTTATCGAAGATGGCGCTTTGGTTTAAACCAAGCGTTTCAATGCCTCTGTCCAGGGCCGGAGCGCTAGAGCTCTCGAAGATTGAAAAATGAAGTTTGACTCTGTGGATGGTGCTCTTGTGCTCATTATAGCCAGCTCACATTGCACCAAAGCTTCCGGACTCTCCCCCGCTCACGGACTGACTGTGCCCGGGCGCCTGGCATCCATCGGCCATTGAGTGGCAAATACCAGAGATGCAGCTTGCACGATGAGTAAGAGACTAGGATTGCCCGGAACACTTGCATCAGACACAAGAAGTCGCGTGTGGTGGCCTCTGGGCTGTCACACCTGAGTAGTGTGCATGCCAGGCCTTGTGGCTGGCATAACATGATGTGGGGAAGTGGCCGCCGTTGGCAGACTGGTCCGTTGGGGCCATTCCCTCAATAAAGCCGGCCAACATCACGCAAAAATGATAGCCGCTTCATCAGGCTAATCCTACTAGTATTTTAGGCATGCTGCCACCACCTGGTGGCTTCAACTTCATTGGTGACACGATGTCCTGCCAGGCATTGGACATGCAGTCTGCAAAGCCCAACTGACAACATGTATGTCAGGATGAACAGCGTATTCGAAGCAGGAGGCACAGCTCAGAGTGAGTTCCGTGCGGGCCACACAAAGGAGGCGTTGGAGCTTCCAGCAAAGATGTAGCTGTTTGAACTATCAGCCTTCCATGCACACTGGGCCGAGGCAGTCCATGCTAAAGGATCACTTAACAGGAGACGTATGCGAGACAGTGCCTGGGCAATGCTCCGAACATCTCAAGAACTCCTCGACAGGATGCCTAGCTTTAAACATCCCCCCTGTCGCGCTGGCATCTTCCCATACTTGAGGGGCAGGGCTTAGGGTTTATAGGGTTTATGGGGCTTAGGGGTTTGGTATTTTGTTTAGGGTTTGGGGTTGGGGGATAAAGCCTAAACTCCCCAAGCACCGCTGGGAGGCTGCCGAGCACAGCGACCGATTTTGAAGGTTCTCAAGGACAGCCGCGGGCAAGGAGAGGGAGTCTAGGGTTTCAAGGGTTTTTGAAGTTTAACGGGTTTGAGGGTTGAAAAATTGTTTACAGCGGTTAAAGGGTATTGAGGTTTAGGTTGCCGCAGTTTAAAGGGCTTAGGATTTCAACGGTTTCAATGGCTTAGGGCTCAAAGGTTACGGGTCCTGTCTTGGTTGCTAAGAGAGTGGTATTAAGGGTCTTCAAGTCAAGGCTTGAGCCCCTAAACCCCCTTACACACCTGTCGCTGTATCGCTGCGATTTGGCAAGGTGCCGCCCCAAGGAGCCGCAACGCAAATGGCCCCCAAAGCTCTCTCACGCCTTTTGGCCATGGCCCTCGCGCTGGGTGACAACTCTCGCCTTCCGAGCCTTCGAGATGCTGGGTCGTTGAAAATATGTCAGTTTTTTAGTTGTAGATCGAGTTTATTGACCGTGTCTTTTCAACTTGTAAAGTCAAGATAGCCTTGATGTGTACGTCAGATTTTGTACGCAGGGCAATTAATTCCCAAGGAGCAGAGGTGAGCTGGACTGGGCCCTGAATAACAGGGCAACGGCCCAAGTTCAAGCCACCTACGTACGGGGCGATCGAGCAGTGCAACGTCGCCAAGGTCACCGACATGTCTCGCATGTTCGAAAATGCCTTTGCCTTCAACCAACCCATCGGTTCGTGGGACACGTCTCATGTCGCGACCATGAGCAGCATGTTCAGCCTTGCAGAGGCCTTCAACCAACCGATTGGTTCGTGGGACACGTCTTACGTCACGAACATGCAATACATGTTCTCCGGTGCAAAGGCATTCAACCAGCCGATTGGTTCGTGGGACAGGTCTCACGTCATGGACATGAGCAGCATGTTCGAAAACGCTTTTGCCTTCAACCAACCCATTGGTTCGTGGGACACGTCTCATGTCGCGACCATGAGCAGCATGTTCTACGACGCCATTGACTTCAACCAGCCCATTGGTTCGTGGGACACATCTCAAGTAACGGACATGCGCCACATGTTCCGTGATGCACATGCCTTCAACCAGCCGATTGAGTCGTGGAACACGTTTCAGGTGACGGACATGTACGAAATGTTCCTCGATGCCTTTGCCTTCAACTGGCCGATTGAGTCGTGGAACACGTCTCAGGTCAGGAGTATGCGGCGCATGTTTTGGTCGGCACGGTCTTTCTGCCGGAGCATCAGTGCTTGGAACCTCTCAGACGCTAAGGAGAGATACTCGAAGAATGGAGCTACGTGCCTCTCTTGCCCCCTTTTCTTCATTCCGTTTGGCGACGGCTGCGTCTGGTGGCACCTCCCGGTGCTTGGAGGTGTTGTTGTGGCTGCTGTGGTGCTCTTCTGTCGGAAGCCGTCCCCGTTGCTTACAGCTCCATCAGTTCTGACTCCGGTTCTGAGGGTTAGTTTTAGATTTTCCTTTTTGAGTTCGAGCCTCAGGCTCATGTGACGGCAAATTCTTCTCCCAGACCGACAAAAGTCGGGCTCAGGGTCAATCAACCCGCACTCTGGGTCGGCACCTCGACCCGAATCCGAAAAGTACGTAGAATCCGGCAGGCAGTCCAAGGCTGCTTCCGCCCCAACCCACACCCTAAAACCCAAGCCTCTGAACATCAAAGGAACCGAATCTTCGATGGAGTCGAGTCTAGTTTCACCAAAGCCCCAACCCTGATAGTCCCTCCAATCGCCTTGAGGCTGTAAACTCCGAAACCCTAACCCTGAAGTCTGTGGCACTAAAGCCTAAAACTGCACAGAAGGCGGAAGGGTCTCGAAACTCAGAAACGCCACGTTTCCGCCACGTTTCGGAACCCTCAGGGCCTAAATCTCGCAGGAGCCTGAAGCAGGATGAACGGGCCTTCGTGGCTGGGAGCTGTCTTCGGCTCATCGGACTTGAGGTGCGGATTGAGGGCTGTGCGCGGTAGAGGCTTTCAAGGGTTTTTGGATGCGTCAAAGTTGGCAATGTTTGCAAGCCCAAATGCCTAACAACGCCAAGTCTCCGCACGCAGAGTCCGCGGCGCAGAGGCCAATCGCAGTCACAAGCCCGAGCGCCAAACAGCCCTGAGGCCTCAAGCGCAGTGGAGCGGATGCCCGGCGGCAGCGAAGCTCTAAAACGGTTTGGGCGACTGAGGGTTGAGCAATTGGGGTTGCGTACTGCACGGTGCGTGGCGCGGGTTTGAGGCTGTGGAGTTTCAGGGTTTCAGGTATTTAGAGTCCGAGGCTTGGCGAGATTCGCGGGGTTCTTCGCTCCGCACCGTAGCGTAGCAGTGGGCGCACGGCGGCCTCATGGCCATTGTTCCGAGGACTGGGGTTTGGGACTTCGTACAGTTCGGGTTTCGGCTCTGGGCTGGTGTGCGGCCTGTATGGCTATGGGTTTATCGGGTTTGCACCCAGCTGAGGACAACAGATAATTCGAATTTGCTGAGTCTGGTTGCAAATGGCTTTGCAAGATCTCGGAAAATGTTATTTACTTATTTTTGGAAGTTTCCGCGGCAGAGCATCTGAACGGCACTGTTGGGGTAGTCGCATCCGCATCGGAATCCGCCAGATGTGTTTTTGCAGAAAATCTGGGTTTTGACACATTTTCAATCAGGCCGAGAAAGCTGTTTATGGCATGAGCTCCATTGTTCAAGCGCTTACAGAACTCTGCATTTGCAGGGCTTCGGAACCGAGGTGGCTGCGAAGCTGATGAAGTTAGATGAGGGCCGGCACGCCGGCCTGCCGAAGCGTTGGGCTCAGGGCCCATTGTTTTCGATGATGGCGCATTGGTTTAAACCAAGCCTTGATGCCTCTGTCCATGGCTGGAGCGCTACAGCTTGCGAAAGCAGGAAGGGTTCACAGGTCTGAGCGAAGCAATGTGCTGCGGTGTTTATGCTCGTTCATGTCGTTCAGCGCACACGTGCCTACCACATAAACAAGCATTCACGTCCTTGCTGTCAACTTATCGTGCACTCGGCACCATGCCATCAACAAGTCAAGTCAAGCTCTGTGCCCTAAGTACACGATTCAGCCAAACTCCCCGAAGATTAGATGTGGGGCACACACAAGACCAATAGCATGCAAACATCACACCAAGGGGGCCCAGCAGTCTCACATGCGCGTGTCCTTGTTACTGGTTGCAGCGTGGGCCGCGCATGCGACCTATCAAGAGAAGCTTCTGGCACAACGGTCGCTTGAGCTACTGGCACAGTGGCGGGAGGAATGGCGCTCGACAGCAGAGACCGAAGCTAGACAGGCTGTGGAAAGCGGCCAAGCAAATTCTGCACAGGAGATGGATGCAAAACCCACACGCCATGCATTCATCTTCAGCACTAGAGTCACTATAGAGTGGGTGCCTGGGCTGGGCATGAGGGGTTTTAGGGTCGGGCTGGGATCGGCAACCAGAGGCCCGATGCTTCGCCCAAATTGCCCAAGCCTCGAGCGTCGAAAGCCAGAAGCCGATCAAGAACCAATCTCATCGGGCTCAGTGTAAGCCGGATCACATGAACTAGCCGCCGTTTCCGTCAATGGTTTCCCAGACGTCCGGGCAGGAATGGGTCACAAACCGGAGTTGTTGCTGACTTAAAGCATGCTATTGTCCAATAAGAGCTTTTGAAAGCTGCCACTTGCAACGTATAGTTGGCTGGCAATTTTTTTTGCCCCTGTGGCCTGTGGGGTAATTTTGGCTTTAGGTTTCTGGGCGCCGGAAGGGTAGAGGGGTCGCTTGTGACTTCTGTCGGGTGTCACTTGTGACCTCTGTGCCGGTGTCGCTTGTGACTTCTCAGTCTCTGCCCCTACAAGATGCTGCAGTGTCGTGACTTTTGGAT
>CAJNJA010015269.1:0-11828 GCA_905231915.1 Symbiodinium necroappetens | reverse complement strand
GGTTCATGGGTAGATATAAGTGGAGCTATAAGTCCCCGAATATGGGTTATATAACTATATTAGTTACCCGAATGACCCCAGTTATAACTACGCTGGCGCGGTTTCTCAAAGCCTCATGGGCATTCTTTGTGGCCTCTAGCAGTCTGGATCTTGAGACCCCAAAACCCCCCAAAAAGCTACTCTGAACGCGATATCTACCCCAAGGTTGAAAACCCACTCTCTTCTCGCTGAAGTACATAAGCCCTGGTCACCTGAGAAAGCACGAAAATGAAAAGTGCCAGCACCGATTTTTGTGTGGAAGACTAAAACTGAGACTTTCCTTCAGGTTCGCGGAATTCTTGACATCTGCTTGTGAGTTAAATGATCGTACTTGGAAGCTTTGAGAGCATCTTGACACTCCCAAGATGAGGAGGTGCTTATCTCAGAAGTACCTTCTTGAAGGGTGCTTTTTGCAGCGATCCCCCGACTTCGGGTCTATGCCGGGGTTCTCTTTCTGCAAGTCCGATGTTTTCACAGGTCGAGAGCGAAGCAAGGAGTGACGCGCAGTGCGAGTGCCAATATTGGGCTCGACTCCGAGTATGCCTCCCATGAGGTCGACGCAGAGCATGTGAAGTGTGTGTGTGTGTGTGCGTGTGCGTATGTACATATACATATGTACATATATATGTATGTGTAGGCTTATAGTCACACACACATATATATATATGTCTATAACGTTATATAGCTCTATGTATATATACATACATACATGGCAACCTAGACTTGAGGTCCCCAGAGACGAAGATCCGAGAATCCATCCAAACTTCACTAGTAGCCCGCAAGCTACCGCCTTACGGCTACAAACTGAGGCTGCTCGAGGGCCGTTTCGGTCGCAACGGCGTGTTGTCTCCTCGCTTGTCGCCGCAGGGCTCTGACAACCTGGAGGCCCATAATCAGCAGTGATTCAGATTGTAAATGATTCGTTTCCACCTTGATCAAGTTCCTTTCCCTGTGTTTCGATCGGGGAACCTGGTCTCTACTGCGGCAGCGGCAGTAGTTGCAGTAGCGCAAGAGTGCTGAACTTGAATGCTGCCGTGCAATTCCAGTTACCGTCGCAGAAGCCTAGGAAGCCCACGTTCGCCCGCGCATGCTCAACTCTGAAGCCCGAACTAACACCCCAACCCAAGATCCATAATTATCCTAATGCTGCTGCTCGGAATTTTCTGAGCCATAGTGTTAGCATGCGGTTTGAGAGGAAGAGCAACAGTAACAGCAAGACTAAGAAACAAAAGCAGTGGCGAGCGTTAGTGGCAAGAGGAAACACACTAGTTGGTAGTTCGTAGTTGTCTTTTCAGCAGCTGTGATCGGTGCGGAGTGAACTAGAGAAAGACTGCCTAGGAACACTCCATGTCAGGATACCATCCAGTCAATGCGATCCCTCGGGGAGTCGACTGCAGAGTTAGCAACCTCCTTGGAAGAGTGCCCTGTGCTGTGACTGGGGTTTGGTGTCTTGAGTCTGGGTGCTAGGATCTAGGGCTCTTTGGCGACTTGACGATGTATGGCTTCTGGCCTGGGATTGCAGAGGTGTGGGCCTGGTTTGCTTTGAGGGTTCTGAGGCAGAGCTAAGCCTCCAGCCTCAATTGTCGTTCTGATGATCAAGATTCAAATTATGATGGTTGGAGGTTTAACATGTAGCGTGTTCTTGATGATTGTTGGTGTTGCCATTCCTTTGTCCTGCAAGCCTGTGACAAGGAGGTCTGCGGGGTCCCGTGCTCTGATACGCAAGGCGTTTGGTTGCGGAGGTGAGGAAAGCCCTTGATGCTGCTAGAGGGTACCTAGCATGACTTTTCCCGAACACGACAGACACAACCTTGCCTGGGAAGGTACAAAAATGCATCACAACGGGTGCGGACGCTTCAAAATCAGATGGTGCGTGCCTGGATCTTAGCCGAAGATCCACCGTGGGGCTCAAGTAGAAGACACATGGCAGTATGACTTGGAACTCGCGAAGGAGCCAATCCGTGGGTTCCTAACTGAGACTGTGATTCCTCGAGGTCGGTTAGAGGCGCCCTCCATGTTATCTCTTGTCCAGGTTGCAACGGACTCGCCGCAAGTTCAATCGGTGCCCTGCTGCTTTCAGCATACAGTCCGTGAGCTAGTGTCAAGACTCAGAAGAAGACAGCCCTCCAGACTGCTGCATGTTAACACATAGCAAAGCGTCACTTGCGGCTGGACAGTCATGAGGTACCCGAAGACGATGCGCTTGAGGACGACGAGGACTTTGAAGCCTCCGAAGTGGAGGCAAGTTCCCTGCCTATTCTTGCCTCAGCTGGGATGGGCTGGGGAGCAGAAGCAATGTAGCTGAGAAGCTTGAAGTTCAGCGCGTTCCGTGCCAGATGACGATCCATAAGCGCACCGCATTTGCTGGAGCAGGTTGTGAAAGTGCGATCTCTGAGAGAATCCACAAGGCCTTGGCGCAGCGTAGTCGACTCATAGAGGCGTCAAAGCTTAGGAACTTGGCTCCCGAGCTATGCCCTTACAAACGTTGGCGTGTGGTAGAAAGGGCCCTCTCTCGCTCCCGTTAACTCTCTGTTCAACCAGGCCAATTCCTGAGTGGAACAGACATCAAGACTCCCAGGGTTTCAGGTAGTCTTGGCTGCTCCATGCTGGGTTCCATCACGGCCTCCACTAAAGCAGGATCCCACTGTCAGAAGGACCCGAAAAAGCAACTTGATTCAGGACAATCGGCACGAGGGTACTTTACATATGTACACACATATATGTATGTATGCCTGTGTATATATATATATATGCACACATACATATACATCTTGACAGAGAGTGTGAGGGAGGGAGAGCGAGACAGACAGAGAGAAAGAGAGAGAGAAGAGGGAAAGACTACCCCTTCACCATAGCCCCGGCGAAAGAAAGAAGGGAAAGGGGCGAAAGAGAGAGAGAGGGTCGAGTTTTCACGCCCTTCCAAAAGCCCCGGATAGCAAACGGGGGGGGCCTAGAGCCCGGAGGACCTTAACAGCCCTCTATGCCCGAAGGAAGAAGAGGGTTGTGTTCTCTCGCGATCTGTCTCTCTCTGTCTCTCTCTCTCTCTCTCTTTTCCTTCTTCTGCTAGAACTACTTCGAAGGATACCTTAGTTGTTAGTCTTATTGCTGCTGGCGTTGTTACTGCATAGTTGTAGGACTGACTTTGTGAACTGTTCTAGACAAGTTTTGGCACAGGTATGGGAGTGTCCGAGCATGTATTTTCCCTTTTCTTTCCATTTATTCAGTTTGTTTCCTCTCTTACCTCAAAGTCTTCGCCAGGCTCGAAGCCCTGAACCAAAAGCGGAACCCTCAACCCGGTATGGTTAAAGCGCGCTAAAGCACCAAGCCCGGCATTTTAGAACTTTGAATCCGAACCCAAGCAAGCCCGAGAATCGTAAACACCGCACCCCTCCGGAGTCCGAAAGCCCCCAAGCTTTAGGCTCAAGCAACTTAGGGCTTAAACCCCAGAGCCCTAAACCGTCCAGGCTCGCAAGCAAGCGCATCCTACCTCTCGGTGGCATCGGAGTTGACAGTGATGGCGAGCCAGGGGCTGAAGAGCCAAGCGTGGAACAGAGGGGCCTTAACCATTAAGGGTTTAGGGTCTATAGGGTTTAGGGGTTAGGGTTTAGGGGTTTAGGGTCAATTAATTAAACTGTGCTCCCTTTTGAGTGTTCTTGAAAAGTGGTCGAAAGGGGTCACTACAAGGGTTTAAGTTGGGCTTTTGGAGGCTCATCGGCCTTCGAAATGTGCGTGACATGCAGAAAATCCTACAGCCAAGCATGCGAGACTGGCAGACAGGCTTGCATTTGTAGGCAAGTTCCGCAGATCGCTGGAGTTGGTGTGCGTTCTTTGAGACTTAACGAGCTCAGGGATTCGCCGATGGCCGCAGACCAAGATTGTGGCTGTGCAGTGGCAGCGACACCGTCAACGACTTTTGAAGCACGCGTGTGTGGGTTCTATGAGGGGAAGACTCGTCCACCATGATATTATTGTTGAGTTGTGCTTCCACTCAGGCAGATGGCGGCTTGAAGGCAACGGCATCAGTCGTAGTTTCCATCTGTGCAGCAGGAGGTTGATGCAAGATCGCTCTTCTGATTTTGCTGTTGGGTCGTTTTCGCGACACAGCCCCTACGGCCCAGACCCTGAATGCAAATGGAGGTGGTGGAGACCGGCGTCATAACCAATGAAGTCAGCTCGCATGTTTAAAGGGCAAAGACAGGTTCCCAGGATCAGAGTTGTGGGGTTTAGGGTTCAGGATTCCAGCTCAGGCTTACCTCGTTTCCGGGTCTTAGTCTTTTGCTGTCCTGGCCTTACGATGACATGTTGTCTTCATCTTTGAAACTGAGTGCTGATACGTTTGCATACTTGTCCAAACCTCTCGTTTTTTTCTGACCGTGGCAGTGTTGTGTGTATTCCTTTCTTGGTTGTTCGGTGATTGCGCTTGTGAGGAATGATGTAAAACCGTATACACATTCGTGCCATCGTAGTCTCTCGTGCTCCCCAAGTCCTCGGCCTTAACATGGGCGGGAAGATGTCCGCGGTGGAAACCCAGTCTGTGTTTTTCGCATCCGTTTTCCGAGCTGCAAATTGGAAAGTTCGTGAAGTGAATGTTGGAGCGGCTTTCTCCGAGTCAAAGCAGCGGTGCCAAATTCATGTAATGCCAGGGCCGACCAACATCGCCCCATGCCACGCAGTTCAGCTAGCTGCAGCTTGGACGACATACAAAAGCCTTCTTTGTTGGCTGCGTCGTACACGACATCTCATGGAAGCGCATCTTGTCTGAGGTGCTGCGGCACCTTTTGCCACAGACGAGTTCTGAGCGCCAGCGTGCCGAGGGGGCTCATCAAAGTAGTCGCCCACGTGATGCGCTATAGTAACCTCTGACCGAGCACATGTAGGTGTTCGTCAGATTCTCACTGTTCTGCTCTCTGTGAAGCCTTGACAGGCCATTCGTGCTGAGCCAGTGACCAGAGTGGAAGCAATGTGGGTGGCGATCATCATAAGACATCGCCACGATGGTCATGGATGATCGTGAGCATCCTTTCCAGCAGGCAAGCCATTGTCGGCGCTATCGTCGCTGCAGATACTCTTTTTCTTACCAACATAAGTTGAAGCATGGCTGCTAGTCTCCATATCTTGGCATGGCCTACTATATAACATGAGTATGTTTGCAAGATTACCAGCATGACCGTCGTGCAGGCACCACTAAGTTGTTTTGGATTTGCAGCAATGCAACGGTTGTCATTGATGTTAGGGTTGTTCTCCGCACAGTTTCCGGCAGTTCTGTTCGAATTGGCTGGGCTTGATAATGGCTTCCCGACCTCAGAAAAAGTTCTCAGTCGATCAAGTACATTTGCACTGAGCTCATAAGGAGTGTTGCCGTCATTCGCTGCAAGCGTCAGTCTATGTTGTTCAGAGTCTGTGCGTCTTACTTTCAATGCCTACTGCGAGAAATCACGCACAACATGTTTGCGGAAGCGTGAAAAATCTCGAGTCGAGTCGTCGTGATTGACTCGGTATTGCTGTGATTGCTTTCATATAAGATGGTAAAGCACATCCTATCCTCACAGGCCGACCCTTTCTGGCAGACTCGTATGCAGTTGACATATGTGTAAATTGTTAGGGAAGTTGCGCAAAAATCTGCGTTGTGCATTCCATGAAACCATGGCTCCTGCCTGAAGTGCTGATTGATGCTGCTATTTTTCTGCACAGCCATGCCAGCCCTTTGAACCTGGTCAAGGTTTCATGCCTCGCACTGCGGATGGTGGCACAGCGCGACCCCCGCGCGGTGCCGCCGGAATCCGCGCACATGCATCGGTCAAAGATGGCTAGTGCAATTATGCATCTGGGTTTGGCAGGCCAATCTATCCTGGCTCAGTGTTCCAAGCGAACGTTGTGTGAAGCAGACACCTCCCTTCAACTACGTTGTCACGTGTCTTCAACAAAGCTCCCGAGGGCCGAATGTAGTAGCAATGAGCGCACTTGCCTTTGCGACCGACTTCGCTTCACTTCTTAGCAATCCCTTCGGCAAATGTCGAAGTCTGTCATGACGGCATGGCTGCTGCCTCAAGCTGTCCGATGTTATCAAACGACCCACGGACCCTCACTGATATGGGCAGCCAGGCGACTAGCCAACAGATGCTAACGGGCATCTGCGGTGTGGCTTGATGGCCCAGCAGAAAAAGAAAGAGACCATCTTCTGCGGCGGGCTCCGTGCGGCGTTCTACATGTAGCACACAGCTTCTTCCTTAGTTCCAGAGTACAGGACCATGGCAGTTCACCGGGGACCGGGGGAGATCATCTCCACAATCATTGTATATCATTGTCATGGTCATGAGTCTCAATTATAACCTCTTTATCGTCATGCTTCGTCTCGGAATTCACGGACTCCCTGGGGCTAGGCCGGGGGGTACTGAGCAGATTTCGGAGACCCCAAGGCCGAAGAGGTAAAATTGATCGATACCAAAAAGGACTCTTCAGTGCCTTAAGAGCTGCTCTGAGTAGATTCGTAGCGCTTTCAGGAGGGCAGCTAGCTTGGCTTCGGGGTTTCTTCTTGGGTACTGGACACGCGGCTTTTTCGGCTCCAGAGTTCGAAGCCCCGAGTTCTGGTCTCCTGGTACCTTCGCAGCCCACTCCTTCCCAAGTCGCTGTCTCAGAGCTGTGGGTGTTAGAGTCGGCTGCACCCATTCCGTGATAGACTTCGACCTACCCAGGCTAGCACAGCTTCTGCCGCTTGCTGCAGAAGCCAATAACCTGGCACTGGAGATCATACCACAAGATCTCCCAAATTAGTTGATCAACTGTGCCAGCACGGCTTGACTGCAGGCCAATCATGTTCGCGACTCTCCTTGGCATGGCAGCCGCGGTGGCCATTGTCAAGTCCCCAGATGCGCGGATTGTTTTAAAACAATCCGAGACAACTTAATCCAATTCAGGCCAATGTTTGAGGTACTGTTGGCTTCGACAGTTTGGGCCCAGAGCAGCACCCTTCAAAGCGGAGGTTTGTCGCTTTGCGCAAGTCGCTGCGGACTTCCAGCAACAGGGGCAGACACGCCCAAGCAGCATCAAGCAGCGAGCCGTGAGTTGTTTTACAGCCCTGTCCAAGGCAGAACTGGCGTAACGCATAGTTGCCACAACTCAAGCTTTGGACCTAAACTGACCCCGTCCAAACCACATCGGGGGCTTCTTAAAACTTCAGAGGTGCACCATTTAGGGGGACATGTAACATGTAATAAGGATACTTAGGAGTCTATCTATCTATCTATCTACCTATCTATCTATCTATCTATATTGGGCTGAAATGAAGCTAGCAGCTAGCCTAAACCTAGACCCCTGAACCCTAAACCGTGAAATCCGAGATCGTCATCTTCCTGGTCCTCCGATCGACGGCCCGGCCCAAGCGCGAGCTGCAAGCTGCTGAGGTCAAGCCTCAGGTGGACTCCCGCAATAGGAATTTCCTAGGGTCTAGGCTTATATAATGGTTTGGTTTGTGTTAGTGATTCAGGTGTGAGGGTTTTGGGATTAGGGCTCAGGGTTTTCGCAAGAACACAAGATCAAACGGCAGGCGAACCATACGAGTAGCAGGTGCCATAGCATACCTGATGTCACCGATATACTGAACCTGCACCTGCATTGGCGGCACATGTACGACATGCATACATCCACACGTCCATTCATTCATTCATACATCCATCCATGCATGCATACATACACCCACACCCGGACACACGCATACTGACATGCATACATACACACATACATACATACATACATGCATACATACATATATACATACATAATTCAGCTCATTCATTCATACTACATACTTGCTTACTTACTTACGTTCTCACTTACTTACTTGCTTACTCACTTACTTATGTTACTTTTACGTTACTTTATCTTGCTTTGCTAATCTGCGTTACTACTTTGAATAGCTTTGCTTTGCTTTTCTTTGCTCAGCTTAGCTTACTTACTTACTTGCTTATATACATACGTACATACACACATACACATACACAGACACAGACACAGACACAGACACAGACATATACATATACATACGTACATACATGCAAACATACAGTACATACATACATGCAAACCTACATACACATACGTACGTACGTACACACACACACGCACATGTGTATATATATATATACACAGCCATACATGCATACAGGTAAAATACACCCTTCATGCACCAAATAGTGCAACTCGGGGACAATCGGCAGACCCGTTGCAAGCTTAATGGCGCACATTGTGGAGGAATGTGCGACAGGTGCGCAGAATTTGGCTAAATGTATGGAGCGACACTGAACATCGACATGCGGCTTGCAATGCCGGGGTCACATTACATTCCACCGCGCAGGGTCTTGTGGGAATTGCCGCTTTCGCGAAACACTTTGCCAGATGGCTTAAAGCTGACCCTGGGAGCCCAGTAGTAGTTTACTGCCCCGACATAGCTGAGCCCCTCATTAAATGCGTGCATCCTGAAGTCTAAACACCAAGCCCTTAGACCCTTGGATCCCTAACCTTAAACCCTAACCCTGAGCCCTGGGACCCTGCCTCCGCAAGCTTTTCTGCCAGGGGAAGAGCAAGGTCCCTAGCATCCGAGGCATGGATCGCCTTCGGACTGAGGACGGCGATGTTGGGTTCTGGGTCTTGGGCTTTAAGGTCTGAGGGTTTAGGGTTATTGTTGGGGCTTTACGGTTTAGACGGCTTAGGGTTTAGGGCTGCAGGCTTAGGGTTTAGTAGGATTTGGGGCGTCCTAAAGCTACTCAGCGAGTCGTCACCATTCCTTACGGGCGCAGACTTCAGGAGCATGGCTTAGGGCTTTGGGATTCCGATGTAGGTTGGCCTTTTCGGCTTCGATGTTGCATTGCTTGGCTGTTGGCTCGCCTTCAGGCGTAGATGGCTATCAATGTAAGGCACTGTTCAGGGTCATGTGCGATATAGGGTTGGGTTTAAGGCCATGTTTCTCGTGGGCTGTCGGTTTTAGGGCCGAAGGGTTCTAGTTCTACTGAGCCTAAACGGCCGTAGATTGTAGTTCCGATTCCTCCGAGTGGTGCCACAGGAGCGGGAGTAGCAAGCACTGCTTGCAAACCTGTGAATAGCATGACAGGAGCCAAGACAAGACTCGAAGACTACAAGACAACGCAGCATCAGAAAAGATGACGATGACAGCAACGACTCTGCAGTGTACTGTGGAATTCTTGTTGACAGGCACAAGCAGGTCGTAAAGCCGTCCTAAGCCTGCATGTCTTGGGAGGACTGCGCACAAGCGGTGGAGAAGGGCGATGCTTCCAAAGACATGGAGAATCGATTCAGGATCGCAGGGCACCGGAGTGCCTAAACTCTAAACCCAGAAACCTCGACCCTAAACCTTGATCCCCGACATCTTTGACCGGATTTGTTGTGACGCAAGCTCTCTCAGGGTCACCTCTAGCCTCCATGCAATTCAGAAGTTAGTGGTTAAAAGTTATCGTCGACCCAAAACCCGACAGTTTATGAAGGCCTGCTGCTACTACTACTACTACTACTACTACTCCTGCTGCTGCTACTACTACTACTACTACTACTGCTACTACTGCTACTACTGCTACTACTGCTACTCCTCCTCCTACTACTACAGCTGCCACTACTACTACTTCTATGATGCCGTTCTTCTTACGATGTTTATCATGTTTGATCTTTCCGGCTCATTTCGTGCGCAAGCCAGGATGGACTACTGGACGATGCCCCTGCGGCAGCTCTCTGTCACTTGGCTGGTTAAGCATGATCTTGTAGATACGATAAGAATTCATAGACTCCGTAGGTACTATTTTGGTGTCGCTGGAGCCCCGGGGACTGCAGTAGAGACAAATGCACCATAACGGGCTGAAGTAGTGCGATGGCTAGTCGGCCAGCCTGGGGTACCAATTCAGGTTCTTCTTCTGTCTGGTAAACTTGGCAAACTGTAAACGGTAAGCAAACCAACGCAACTGCGGGGCAGATAGTCTTCTGCAACCTTACCACTCGCATCCGTGGAGGTGAATCCGGAGCCAGTTGAGGAATCCAGGATAAATGGTTGGGGCTTTAGATTTGGATTTGTCAAAGGACTATGTGGCTAAGCCTAGGCTAAGCCTTCCAGCGCCAGAAGTTTGTGCCTAAGTGACTGAAGTCTCCAAGACCGAAACCCCCAACTATAGGTCCCAACCTTAACAAATGTGAGCCGCGGGAAAGAGACGGTCTCCAGCAGGCACTCGGAAGAAGCAAGATATGCCGGAATTCCAACCATGCTGCTGAGGCCTTTTCCAACAGATCCGTGTCCGAGGGCCCTAGCGGCCCTAACCGTGTCTGATCTGAAGCTGCAGCGACCTCAGGCAGGGGTTTGGAGGTTGCTGTCAGGTCTCTAAGACCCCCTTGAAAGCACCTCCACCGACGTAGAAATGATGCGGACGGCTTGCGCGGAAGGGCGATTGAATGTCTGTAGTTTGTTTCGGTGAACCACCACAGCTGATGCTGTAAGGTCTCAGTGAAATGTTAATTAGCAGTAGCACTGGTTGTCTACCTTCATACCGGAGTGTTTGGGACTGGTTTAGCATTGAGGCACATAGTCTCAGCTTCCTTGCAAAACATAATGACATGATCTCTCATTGACAGAAATCAGGTGACGGCAACTCCGGAGATGTTGCACATATACTCATGTACAGATTCCATTGCAGGTCAAGACTGAGTGCCGGCAAGATTCCTTCAAGTTGCCGTAGCTTACTTCGATGGCCACTGTGCTTTTCCATGTGGCACTCACTCTTGCTGTGCATTTCTCGGCACATTTTACAACGATTTTCAGCTGCGTTTAGACGGCACCAGGCGAATGCGAACTCTCATCCGCCTTTGGCGCTGCTACTCAGAGCTAAGGGACGTTGGTCGTGGACCACCTTAGGATTTTAGAGGCATCGAAGTCTTCTTCGTGGCTCAATCATAGGCCGGTACAGGATTTCGGCCCCAGGGAAAAAGTCTCCGCGAGAGCCTCGCCAAGAGTCCGGGTGGACTTGGGTATAGCCTGGTAAGACAGCGAGTCGTTCGTACTAACAGCCAGCCTCGTTGTAATCGTCGGTGTTAGGCCGCACAAGCTAATTACAAGAGGAGATCTTGCATGTTGACATCCTGCATAATTCGTTGTTGTGGGTTGCATCGCTGGATAAGCGAACATGTTGCAGCATCGCATTCCAGCTGACGGAGTGTTCGGAATTACATCTTCCTGGCACGCTAATCCTGGTTGGATTCCGTGTAGCTCAAGTGATGGCTCAGAGGTTGCCGACAGTGCTGATCGACCGAGCCCGGGGCAGCCTAGTCTTTAGCTGCTAGCGTCTGCTTGAGGCTGCAGTTTCCTTCTATTGCCGATGAAGACGTTTTGACAGACAGAACTGTCTTTCCATGGCATGTGCGCCCCCTCTCATCCTTCCGTCTTGTGGCCTTTATCGACGCATGGTGGCAAGGGCACTCCCAGCCTGATTGCAGGAAGGCTTCTGCTGGATGCGTAGCGTAGGATTTGTATTGCATGTGCCATGTTGCTGTGTAGAACAAGTTGTGGAAAGCCTTCCTGAACTATTTTGTAAACAATACACACACACACACATGCATGCATGCATGCATCCGTTCATACATACGTACCTGTGCGCGTGTCTGTGTGTGTGCGTAAGCATGCGTGCAAGCCCGTCCGTGTGTGTGTGTGTGTGTGTGTGTGTGGGTGGGTGGGTGGGTGGGTGGGTGGGTGGGTGGGTGGGTGGGTGGGTGGGTGTGTGTGTGCGCGTGCGTGGGTGTGTGTG
>CAJNJA010015268.1:0-11828 GCA_905231915.1 Symbiodinium necroappetens | reverse complement strand
AAAAACCTTTTCTTCTCACGTCGCAATTTGTGTCTGAAAAAAATAGAACTCTTCGAACTCGGGCGGTTGGCGTGCTGAGACTTCCAAATCGACGTAGAAGAAGCACAAAAGCCTTGTAAGGAAACCGTTGCAAAGCAAGCACATGGCGATAGAATGCTGGAAGGACGAACGAACATAAGACGAGATGGTACAAAGAGCCCAGAACCGTAGCCTGGATCTAATCCAATTTGCCAAAGCCTACACCCGGCAAGCCCTGCACCCTAAACCCTGACATATGAGCCCTACACCCGAAACCTTCGGTGCCCCCAATCTGTCCAGCGCCTTGGCCCTAGCAGCCTCCTCTGTAAGGAGGAGAGACTCCTGGCTGTCTCTTTCAATTGGGAAGACTGAAGATCTTTGCGGTTTGTGGATGCAAATTCGGGTTCAGAGGCTTTTTATCCCTCCTAGAGCAAGGACGAGCCCGCATTGCAGGGTACAGTCAAGGATGCAGGCTCTACTGCTTGGCGTCTGATGTCTTGCCATAAGATGCCATAAGGCTGTCTTGTTTGCCGCGGTCAGCGCCTTGTCATCATGGAAGAGGCATAACAAGAAAGTAATCTTCAAGGTGCTACGCTGCTTGCTGAGTACCCTAGTTACAAATAATTTTCAAGACCCATTGAAGCTTTTAAACCTACCCATAGGTCAGTTCCTACAACCTGTAATTACAGAGAAGGCTATATACATATAGCCTCTCTCTATATATATACACATACACACACACATATATATCTATATATACACACACAAAAACATATGTAAATATGGATGCCTGAGTGTGCCCGAGATACGCTTTTCCTGTGATACCATTGACCATTACACCAAGCTGCTTGCCTTCTTCAGACGAAGTTTCCGCAAAATTCGGATCCTAATGGAGTGCATATTTCCCCCCAAAATCCCAAGCCCTATCAACCCAAAACCACACAACAGCTAACGAGCATAACGCCGGGGCTCATCGACAATGTCGGCCACCAGGCTGATTGCGGCGATGTCGAAGACATCTCTCAGAACCTGCTATTTCATGTTTCTGCGCAGTGATCTCCCTCATTGCAGCCTCATTTATACAGATTCCTCAGATGGTGAATCCTTACCTGGAGAGACAGCGCCCTCCCAGCAAAGAAGCCATTCAGCTAATCAACTAAAGTGGGGAAGCCTTCTTTGCTTTCTTAACAGCTTCGGCTACGAGTCATTTTGACAACTGTTTCCAGGCTTGCCCTTGCTAGAGCTTCGCGAAGCAGGGGCCGCAATGAGCGTGGTGCCACAAATCCGCACTCCGTGGGAAGAGGATTCGAACACTGCCTGCATGAAGAAAGAAAAAGAAAAATCCAGCTAATTTCTGTTAGCCAGACACGCTTTCTCCATCCGTTTCTGTAGTTTTGTGTTTGTCTCTTCTTTAGTCCCATGGTCTCTGATGCTTTCGCCTTGAGAGTAGGGGAACCCGGTCGCTGGGTCCATGACTAATCCTGGCTCAACCCTCAGTTTCGGCCCAATACCCTAAGGCTCCTTGGAGGGTCTTGGGCTATCTGGGGAAGGGTTTCGGCTTTGGGGGCCAGAGTTCGGGATCTCACTACAAGGGTCCAGGAGCCTTAGTGTAAAGCCCAAAGAGACGCGGAATGACGATATGCATGTTGAGGAAGAATTTCTCCAGGCCTAACCCCAAAGACGCCAATTGCCACACTGCTAAATCCCACCACAGAAGCCCGACAAAAGCTTGAACCTGGAAGCCTAGAAAAGCAGCAAGCAAACCCAGAACCGGGCCAAATGAACGAACTCACAATCAAAGAGACCAAACAAAAGGGCACCCCAAATCAAACAAGCAATCCCAAACACAAAACTCTTCACGCACACACGCACACACACACACAACTCTAACTTAAATCCCTGAACCCTAAACCCCATAAACCCCAAGCCCTAAACCCACACAGAACTCATAGCAGCCTCGCTCCGCGTGGCGGAGATCTTTCCGAGACTCCGGGAGCTGAGGTCTCCCATCCTCAGAGCTCTGCTCTTCTCTGCTTAGGGGCATTTTTGAATATATATATATATATTTTTTTTNNGGGGGGGGGGGGGTGGTTTAGGGTTTGGAGTTTTGGGGTTTCAGGGGTTTAGGAATGGGCCTTCATACTTGGAATAGGGTTTAGGGGCATTTGATTAGGGCTTTGGGGTCTAGGGTTTAGAGTTTAGGTAGGAGCCTTGATGCTTGGAATAGGGTCTGGGGGGCATATTATACTACAGCTATAGTCAGGGAGCCCCCCCAAATAGTATTCATAAGCATTAAAGCCCCTGCGTTTGTCTGTATGAAGAAAGTTATTGGCGACCAGGCCATGGCTACCTGCCTGTTCTCTCGTTATTTTGTATCTGACGATTGCTCGCTTATGTCTGTCTCTTCGCTGCGTTAGTGCTGGTTTTCTGGTCTTTCGTCAGAACTTGCAAGGGCTTCTTACCATCCACACGCCAGTTTTTTTCTTAATCAAGGTGTCTAGACAGGAGGAGTTAATCTTATGTTTTGCCAGTTGTTAGCATATTTTCGTCCTCAGGGCAACGAACTTGGCTTTGGGATTAGAGTGTAGCTAGGGGTTTGGGCACGTCGGCTTCACATCTTGTTCCTGCTAAGCCAGAGGACTTCGAAGCGCCCTCGGGCATGTAGCAGACTTGAGATCCGCATGTATACCTGTACTCTGCACTGTCGTTCCTTTGCTGCTTATACTGCTTCATTTTTAAAGGGTGCTAAGAACAAGGTGGGGCAATCCAAGAAGGAGCTAGTTACATTGAAGACTGTAGGTAATATTCTAGCATATTCTAGCCATATGCTTCGTTGTCTCATGTGGTGGGTGTTGCAGGGCTTGCCGTCCTGCAGTTTCGCGAGGGATTGTTAATAACGGCTTACATCAGAGCTCGCTGCTGGTCTAAGCGTTTGGAAACAATTCCAATACACTCTTCGTGGAAGAACAAGCTCGCTAGGACGTAACCCTAGAACCGAAGAAAGCACGTTGAGCCGTAATTCTTGAGGGAGCCTGTATGCTCGGAGATTGGTTTCGGGTTAATAACATAATTAAGAAACTATATCGGTGAACCACAAAAAAATAAAAATGCAAACCAACGTCCAAAGCAGAAGATCCCAAGTCCCAAGACTCTGCCTCCAATCCCTACAAAGACACTCCTGCGTCAGTCGCAGCCAATGCAGGGGTTGCATGCATATACACTTAGACTTGTCTTTCGCGCGAGCCCATTCAACAAGAGCTCAACTGATCTACAGAAAGAACGGCCATGGAGTACAGTATGACAACGATATTATTCAATACACCTGGCGTGCTCGAAATCCCAACAGCAACACATCTGCCGCTGCTGAAGGCAGCACGTCGGCAGTAGTGTTGCAAACACTCGCATCAAGAACCGTCGCTATCCACCATATTAACAACGCGAAACAAAAATGCAAGCTACTACAACCAGTAGCACGATGTGTATCCCGGCTCTCATTCTGGACAGCCAAGAGTCTGCGCTGCATCCGTAGCTGAGACAATAAGCCTCAACAGTTCTTTGATGAGCGAAAGATGATGAACATAAGCTGCAAGGACCGTCACGCAGGAATCAGGATTCTGCGCGCAGTGCAGATTTTTTAAGCTGTACAGGTGCCTCACACGGTGTCGCATTGTGGGCACGACTGCTTTGATTGCATCGGTTCCGGCGAAACGGAACTTCTTAGATTCTTATCAATTTGCTCACCAGAAGGCCTCATGCAGTACATCCTGAACAAGCCGGAGCCCACATAAAAAACACAAACAAACGCACTCTCACAAGAAGCAGGAAATAAAAGCCCTCTAAATCCTAATTTGCGCCACAAAAACCCGAAAGCCCAACACCCTGAACCCCAAAGTCAGCCGACCCAAGGGGCGTGGAGCGATTCTGCTCCAGCTGTGACAAGGGCAGCTGCGGCACACCACTTCCCTGCGGCAAGAATGCCCTCGACTCTAAAGCTCACTGAGAGTTTTCACCCTTTGTTGACATACTGATACAAATCAAAAGCAAGAGCACCGGAGGTAGCTCCGTTTTATAAGCACTCTTGTTTAGCACACCCTGATCTGGTCGCACATCCTTATCCGCGCGGGGCTACTACAAGTGTTCGATCTCTCCAAGGAGCCAGGCCCCTGAATGCTCAAACTTGACACGGGTCCAAGAACTTAAAGGCGCAAAGCTCGCACGGCCTGCGAGCTACTGAGCCGTTCTACACCCTCTTTAATCGTATAGGGAGCTTATAATAACTCGAGAACCGCACTGGGTATTTTATCATACAAATATCGTAATAAGCAACCCTAATCAAGGAATAGTATTGGTAATTACCGAACCTTGCTCTTTCAGGGGAGCTTGACAGTTTCAGAGTGCCACCTTCGCCTATGGACATGAACTTATGTTAGACTGCTCTAGGCTTTGGCTCACAAGGATTACGGCTGCCGGCATGTCGAGTCTACCATTCTGGTCCTACTGGCAGAAAAGATTAGGGCTTGCGGGGTGGCTGTCCAAGACGGGCCTGTGCACGCTGGAGTTCCTCCTGCGCCTGCTGCCGCAGATCTTCGGAACGCCTGGCATCGGATGCACGGGCTCAGAGGGTTTTTTGGAAACCCCATGTGATCCTTCCTCCCTGGTACAAGGAAACCCCATGCGATCCTTCCTCTCTGGTACAATGTGTACCAAGCTCCAAAAACTCAAAGAAGGGCGGAGAAGAGCAGCTGCATTAGTAAAGGCATGGGTGGACCTTAAGCTTGGCAGGGCTTGCGGTTAGGATTTTACAGAAAATTCCGTCAGAAGAAGCATTTTTCGTCAGAACAGATCATGCTTTGCCTTGCTGCATCGGCATCACTCACGACTTCCTCAGTGGCACCACGGCTGAATACATGCAGCAGATCTCTCAGCTATGCCCAGCGATAAACAAGACTCTCGGGAGATTTTCCCTGCAGAACTGCCCTGTGGACATGGCCACTACTTCTCGATATGTCTTCCACACAAAAGTCAAGCCATGCGGGTGCTGTGACGATCCTAGTAATCTTGTCTCGTCTTGTCACGAACCACCACGACGACGACGACGACCACGACCATTCCGGTTCGTGGTGGTCTACCAAGAGCACCGTGAATCTCATGGATGCTGCTATTGCTGCAACGACGAACCAGCAAGAACTCTCATCTTTTCTGGCTGGCTGATACTCGGCAGACTTTCCGGGGGTGTAGACCCTTATTGTCTAAGAATGTTCAGAATGTCCGAGATGCTTAGAGCTGGATCGAAGCCTGAGGATCTGAGGGTGCTTACGGATCGAAAAGGTTGGTCGGTCCAGATTTCTGTAATTGGGACCAACAGGTCGTCTTCCCAACTCCTACACCCACAAACTTTAAACAACACTTGAACATGAGTCCTCAATCCAGTAAACCCTTAAAACCCTTATAGAACCCTTACAGAACTTTACAATCAGAAGCCCGGAACCCTCAGGCTTTTCTGCAACATCCAGAGCTCGATCCTGAAGCCGCGACTCTGCGGCACAGGGTTGAAGGCACAAGGTTTGGTTTACGGTTTAGGGTTAAGGGGTTTAGGGTTTAGGGGCCGTGGATTCCTGAATCGATGACCTCAACTGCACCAAAGGCGAAGGCGTACACGGCAACTCTACTGGGAAGCTCGGCAACAAGCATCTGCACAAAGCAGGCACGCCTTCGTCCCTTATTATGCTTCAACGAGCAGCTGAGCTGAAGCCGAAAGCCTGCCAAAACCTTGAAGGCTAAGCTGGTCCAGAGACAAGCGGCAGTTGAAGCCACCTGGCCGGAACTGGAACACTGAGTGGAAGATGTTGGGCTGGGCTTAGGGTTCTGGGATGATTCCCACGGCAGCGGACTGGCAACGAGCTGACTACTGCTCTATGACAACATCCAATGAGTAGCATCGCCAAGATAACTCGGGACCTGAGAGACATGCAGCATACGGCTGGTTGTCTCTCGCTTCCACAAGCCCCTGCAAACGGATACCAATTTAGAGAAGACAGGTTCCCCGACGAACTACCGAAGCCCAAAGACCCAGCAGGTGCCGGAAAGTCTTCTCCCCGGCACCTGGGAGTCCCAACCAGAAAGCCGAATCCCTCAAGCAGCACCGAAAAGTACAGGCCCGCTTCAAAAACCCAAAGAAACGCTTTTTTAAAAATAAACAAACCCCTAAAAATGCAGCCCCAAGCCGTGCACACTGTGCTAGAACCCCTCTAGAACGTTTGGGGAACCTTACGAAATGGCCCCTACTTGCAGGAAGCCCCACGAACTCCGTGCGAGCTTAGGCTTAGACCCTATGTCACACACCCCAAGCCCTGAACCTTATACACCCCGAAACCTAAACCTAAACACAAGCCCTATAGCCCTGAGCCCGCTGAGCCCTACAACAACCGAACGCCCCAACCCCTGAGGCAACCTCTGCTCTCCGCCTGAGAGCTCGATACCCCAAACCCTGAAACCCCAAAGCCCTAAAAATACAAAACCCCAAAACCCTAAAGCCTTATAAACCCTAAAGACCCTAAGACCCCCAAAACCCTAAAAAACCTGCAAAAGAGGGCTCAAAAACAAAAAGAAGAGCCCTGGCGCCTGAGAGCCGGCAGCGGAGCGCACCGCTTCGGAGGCAGCCCGAGCCTGGGCCTCCGACGACGAGCTGTCTGGTTGGGCCGTCTTAAAGGGCCCTGTTGGGTCTTATAGGTTTTAGGGTAGATGGGTTTAGGGTTTAGGGTTTTAGATGGTCTTAAAGGGCCCTGTTGGGTTTTATAGGGTTTAGGGTTTAAGGTAGATGGATTCAATTAGGGGTTTAGATTGTTTTAAGGGATTAGATGGGTTTAGGGAATTAGATGGGTTTAGGGTTGAGGGGTTTAGATGGGAAAGAGGCCAGCATACAAGAACGACTTGGGCGGGGATGAAATAAGGCTCTTCCTACCTTTAGCGTTTCTGCAATGGAGTACTTATATAGGGGCTTTAAAGCAACAGTATAGGTGCAATGCACATCCTTTACGGAACTCGAAAGCCCTCACACTCCTGAAACCCCGAACGGCCCCAAAAGGCACCAAAGGGCCCAAAACTCTCAACACAAAACCCACTTAAAGGCCTCAACAAGCCCTCAACCCTGTCAGCAGCCCCAACATACCCTTTACAGAACCCCTGTGGGCTATAGATAAATATTAATGGTATAGCAGCGGGCAAATCAAAGTTTTACAGAAGCGCTATGTAAAAGCCCTCCAAAAGCCTAAAGCCCTGTGCGGCTCAACAGGGTTCATTATCTTAGGGCCCTTCAGGGCCCTGGTGCCTTGCGGCCTAGCAAGCCGCAAGGCCCCCAAGCCCCTGCAAAGGGGGGCGCCTTGGCGGCTGCAGCCGCTTCTGCGGCCTCCTTGGCAGCGACCTTCATGGCCTCCTGGCCGGCGAAGGGGACTCGGTGGGCGAGAAGGGTGGAGGGTAGCTTGCAAGACGGGTGGGCGCGGGACGCGGAGGTTTGGGCGTCGTCCTCGATAGAGGGCATCTGGCCCCAGATCTTTTTAAGGTCTCGATGAGGAGCCCCCTTTTTCCGAAACTCTCATGCCACAGGTGATCTCATGACACTTGTATAGGACAACATAGGATTTCCTTTCATCGTACCAAGCTTTCTGCAAGTCGTCGAGGTTTAGAGTGCAGGGTTATAAAGCTTGGAGTTGAAGGCCTCCTATATCTAGCATACTACATGTTATTCTATTCATTCTATTCGACTATATTATGCCACATACGTGTTAATCGTTATACTACGTTGCCTCACATTCTGTGATTTTCTGTATGAAAAGAGCAGTATACATTATAGTATACAATACTGTATAGTATGTTCAAGAGCATGTGCAGAGGCTTCTGCACTGTAGTCTCAGTCCCAGCGCCTCGCCTTCAAGATGTGCATGTGTCTTCGCAAGCGCATGACGCAGGCTCCAAAGCCTAAAGCCCGGACACTGAGAACGTAAGCTTTTGCCCTAACTCCTAAACTGCGACCTCATGCTACTGTAGGGTAGGGTCTTAAATCCTAACTACAACTATACGACCTCAGACACCAGCATAGCAACTTTTGCTTGGGTACTTGGACCCTTACGCTAAGGCTCAGAATTTTCGGCCAACTACATGCCCAAGCGGCTAAATAAGTATGTGTCCCTAGACTAGAGCTTGTACAGTAGCGTGTTAGGGAAGTGTAGGGAACCCTTCTCGAACCTCCACGCTAAGTTCAACATCTTCAGCAATCGGGTTTGGGAGGGGAGGTAGATACGACGAAACCCTGAATACCCCTAAACTGAACAGCCAGCAGCCTCGGCTTCTGTCTGGCGCTTTTCTGCATCTGCACGTGCCCTTGCCTCGGAAACCAACCCTGAGATCTCAGTTACTCCTCGGTCAAGGAAGTTAGTGTTTTCGGGTTTGGGGCACTCTGGTTTATTCAAGCTTAAGTGGTCAAGGGGCAGGCCAAGGGGTTGATAAAGCATCCTACGTCAAACTATGTCGGGGAGATTCCTTGGTTCAAGGGCAGTTTGGTTTTTTTTGGAAGTGGCAAGATCTCACTACTCATGCGTTTGCTGTGCCCGGTGTTCTTCCATGGGCAATACGCAAGCAGAAGGCTCCATGGTAGGTTTGGACCAGACTCCTAGGGCCCCGGGGCTTCGTGTCCATGATTTTGGCTTCGAAGAAACGTCTATGATTTCGACTTGCTGTCAATGGCTCGCTGGCGAGCTGCCATTGGAGGCATAGTACAACGTAACGTGGTGGCAGTCATGAGCCCCGTAAGCAATCTTTCTGTACCTACAGTACTCCCAGAACACTCCGAATTTTCTGCTTCCTTCTTGAAAAACCTCGGAGTTGTAATTCGGTCAACACCGCCCAGATTCTGCAAGCGGCACAAAAGTCACACAAGCCCTATCTTAATACGGTATGCTCGAAAAATCCAACCCTGGCGGAAACCATACCAAGCTGCCCTTAGCATCCCAGTCACCCCAAACCGTTCGCCCCCCGAGCTCACCTCGGACGTCTTCACTCGCTGCGCGTCCTCTGCTTGGCGACGAGCTTCCTGCTCAGGTGGCGGGTTTATCGGTTCCATGTTTTAAATGACAAGTCTTTAGGGTTTCGGGTGAGGTTTCACTATGGCATCTTAAGGCTTTGCGTGCTTTCAGCACTCACACAGGACATGCCTAGGCGAGGCTTTGCGTGCCTGAGGGCTTGTGGTCCTTGTGGTGTCTCGGAGCTTCGGAAGCAGCCGACCGATCAACTCCGCACTTCAACACCAAGCTTTTCCGGCCCTAAATGGCCCAGAACTCTTTGAGCCCTGTACGCCATGGAGAACCTCAGCCCAGGACTTTCGGCCGAAAGCAAAGCCCCAAGCATTCGGTAAAAGATGTTTGGGGATCTGCTTTATTGTGTTCGCGGGGAGTCCAGGGGAGGAGTAGTACATTTGAGGACTATAGCTCTTATGTCATACCTGGGCCCCACGAATGGGGACCCTACCTCCTCCACCTCCTTGACAAAATCTAGGACACTTGCCTCCTCGTCCTCAGGCTCTCTTACACTACTACGAAATGCTTACTCGCTCCAAAACAGAAAAAAAAGAAACCTTGAGGGGGGATCACGGCGACTTGTGAAGCAGACAGACTTTGGTCGACGAGTACCCCCTATTTCCACACCAGTCAGGAACCGAAGATCAACTCCACTTACTGAAGTCATCAAAACGATAAACGACACGAGTGATCCCTGAGATTTCAATCACTCACTCAAACGAACATGCAGCCAAACCCTAACACCCTAACCCCCCCCCCCAAAAAAAAATAAACATATATATATATATACATATATATATTCTATAGTTATCAAGTAAAGCCCTCTGCATGCCTCCGCTTCGGCCCTCATCTGCGCCGCTTCGGCCATGGCCGCTTCGGCCTCGGAAGCGACGCAACGCTGCCAACTTAGGGCCGCCTTTTTGTAAAGAAGGGTGCTAGGGTGTTTAAAGAGGTGGTTTATTGACGGTGCTTAACGGCATTTCCCAGTGAATACCGGTTTTATCGAGTTCATACGATTTTCTAGGTGGTCTCGCTCGGACATGCCGGGTGAGGTTCTAGGTGCTTCGTCGGTTGAGAGTGGGACCTATCCGAGGTTGTTGGAGTCAGGCGTTTAGGGCTAGAGCTTGGTCCACTTTGCCAGGCCAGATAAACCCTTGCAGCACAACCCCTCAAACCCCAACCCCGAAACCCGAAGCAGCATTTTAGGGCCCCTTGCCGCTTGCTCTGCCGCGAGCCGGGCTGCGTGAGCTGCCTCTCTCGGCTGACGTGGTGGCGGATCAAGGAGTTTAGAGTTTGGGGCTTTGGGACATCAATGTCTAGGACCCGAGCTCCGAGGGGGCTTCGAGCTTTAGGAGGCTGGCAAGCTCAAACTTGTCCGCACAGACAAGGTTAGCTTGGATTTCGGCTACTAGATGACAAAGGAATGCAGGAAGCAACTTAATGGCTCTTCCATTGTACGAGGAGCAGAAGACCCCCAGCCCTGG
This sequence comes from Symbiodinium necroappetens, assembly GCA_905231915.1. Classification (NCBI taxonomy): domain Eukaryota; class Dinophyceae; order Suessiales; family Symbiodiniaceae; genus Symbiodinium; species Symbiodinium necroappetens. Next base: position 1,258 of record CAJNJA010015268.1, on the reverse strand, counting down.
GCCCCTAAACGCCCTAACATCAAAGCCTAAACTCGATCCCCAAAGGTGCCCGACCCCAGGATATTGCAAGCGGAAACACCCTCCATCATCCAGAGTGGAAAAAGCAACATAGAATGAAATCCATACAGGAACGTTCGTGGTTGAACAGTGCAGAATCTACAAATACCCCCAATGGCCCACAGAATCCTGAGCACAGCACACTGTAAGCCCTACCTTAATCCCCCCAAAACCTACCTGTTTAAGGACTTTAGAGAGGAATCCCAACAGTGAGCCGTTGAAGGGTGGGTTTCTACTTGAGCAGGGTCCAAGCAAGCCTTTTGCACCCCACACAGATCCAAGCGGTTCATTGCTAGCCTCGGCTTCTCGAGCTTTCTCGGCTGCCTCGGCGTTGGCTCTCGCGACCTTGAGAGCCGGGTTGGGCTTACCTGGACCCTGGATTCCAGTAGCTTTGCTTGTAGCTTCTCATGAAAGGCTCGGGACGTAAGGATCCGAGGCGAGTATTTTGCAAGGCCTACAAGATGGCAGTGGTACTAAACTATTCTGTAACACTCTGTAGACCTCTATGTCATGGGGGCCGGCGGCTTGAGACTTGGGATTTCTGTCCCAGAGCTTTCGGGCTTAGGGTGCCCTGGACTTGGGGCTTCTGGCTGGAGGTTGAGGGCTTTGGTCTTAATCCCCCCAGAGGCTTCCTCCTCCCTCTGTGAGTTTTAGGAGGGGTTTCGGGAGGTTGAACAAGATGGCAACCAGTGAAGTCCATAAGCTCCTCGATCTGGAAGCCTGCAGTTTCTCTACCTCCTAGATCCTAATTATAACATCCTAACATTCTAGCTCTGGGCTTCTTGGCCATGAAGTTTCTATGCCCAAACGTTAAGATCCCTAAGCCCTGCAGGGGCACATTACAAGGTCCTTCTGAAGCTTCTGCCCTCAAACCTGCGACTGTGCCGAAAAAACCACGCCCAAGGATCGTCAGCTCTGTAATTCTCACTTAAAACCGAACCGTAAGACCACTACCAAGAACACCGCATCAACAATTCCATTACAGATCCTAGCAAACCAGACTCTACAAACCAAACCCATTTAAACTCCGTCGCTTCACTTGAATCCGGCACCCGCCTGGTCGGCGGCGGCTAATGCCGCGGCCTCACGCCCTGCATCAGCGGCATCCTGCAGAAAAATCAAAAGCATTTGTTGTTTTTGCGCACTCTTTTCAGGAGGGTGTCTTTCCTCTGAGCCTTGTGCGTGCGTGCGTGCGTGCGTG
>CAJNJA010015266.1:0-11829 GCA_905231915.1 Symbiodinium necroappetens | reverse complement strand
CTAAAGCCCTAAACCTAAAACCTTAAACCCTAAACCCTAAACCCCTAAACCCCTAAACTCCCCAAACAACCGTAAACCCTGGACCAGCGCGGTGGTCGGCTTTGGGGCTGAGAGTACCCGGCTTTCGGGGTTGAGGTGTAGGGTTTAGGGTTTAGGGTTGTGTTGTGAGGCCTGGTTTGGCAAGAGACTGGCCACGACTGCTGCCCCCTCAGACCGGCTTGACGCTTCGAATGTTTGGGAGAGAGCGAGAGGGCTTGCGGCTTGGGGTTTCGGGCTCTGGGCTTAAAAATGTTTGAAATGAAAGTTCAGGTCGGCTTAGCGCAAAAGCTAGCAGGTTCTAATCAAACCCTAAACCCAAAACCCTGAAACCTTAACCCTAAACCCCAAAAAATAAGAAACCTGAATCCTTAGACCTGAATCTAATGGTTCCAGGGCATCAGGCTCCGGGCTTGTCAGCGTTTTGGAGTTCCGGGGGAGGGTTTAGGAAGGGTTCGAGGTCTGGGTAGACTCGAGTCGAATGGGAAACATGGGTTTTGGGGGCAGTGCTTTGCCCACGAGACCTATTCTAAAAAAATAGAGGCCCCGTTTTAAACCAGGAGGAAGACATCATCCCAAAGAACATGCGCTACCCGCGGATTACACCAGCGTGGCTCAAGCACGAGAAGCAGGTGCTGCGGTTCTACGGTTTCTTCCAGGTGCCGAGGCTGTTTTTGTTTTGTGGGATTCACGCAGTTTTATAAAGATTGTTCAATGGCTTTGAAGGGTTTGCACGTTTACTGTAGCAAGCCCGAAAGCGGAGAGGTTTCAGGTGGGGGTTTTAGGGTTTTGCATCTAGCATTGGACCTAGGGCCAGTGCAGGCATTACCCTCAGTCCATGGTCGGACAGAACCATTTTTCTATGTTATCCTAATCTTTCTTAGAGCAGCCGGATACCCTAAAATGCCTGCCTTGCGCGAGCGAGTGAGTCGAAACCCTTAAACATCCTTAAGCCGTTACCCTCAAATCGGCCGAAATGTCGGCTTCGATTCCGACTCCCGAAGCCGCTGTAGCACTTAAACCCGGAGCTTAAAGCCTTTGCCAGACTAAGGAGTCGATCCCAGAACGCTGGGACGAGAACAGCCGTTACCGACATGTATACATCATGTGCCTTGGGCTTAGGGTACTCAGGGTACTTAGGGTCTCGGATTGACGGCTTTGTTGAGAGTTTCGGGCTTGAGGGTTTCGCTAGGGGCTTACGACCTTTGTGGAGGAATCTGATCTGTTGTCCTTGTTTTTCTTGTCGTCTAGGACAATTTCAAAGGTCTACTCCAATTATGAAGGTCTTTCTGCTGTTGACATCTTTTGAAACCGCTTCGGTGGTCTGGCTTGAGCAGAAATTTGGGTTTAGGGTCCGGGCTGTATTTGGAGGTTCAGCTTACTTCTAGCTCAATGTTGTATGTGCCGTAAACTGAAGTACAACCTAGGTGGCTATAGGTTCTAGGATCTCAGCTGTGAGGCTACAATAGACGTGAGTATTCAGAATATGTCTTCTCCTTCGGCTAAGGTGCGAAAGCTCTCCTCCCAACAGCCCAGGTATTTCATGGAAGATGGAACGATCGGCATCAACGAGCCAAAGGTAGAGAACTCAGGCATCGCGCAGGGTACTTTCCTGAAGAGAAGTCGCGTCCTCAACGAAGACGGCATCCCTATTGGACCGGATGACATGCGGGTGGGACAGGACCTAACTCTGCATGGCCGTACCTATCACATCAGTGGCTGGGATGTGTCTGGCATATTTAGCTCCTTTTTTTGTGGTGCCTGAACTGACTCTCGGCCCTAAACCCTGCAACCCTTTCGAAAGCTCAACCCTACACCTAAACCCCTAAATCCCCAGAACCCCATAACCCCAAATCCGAACTACAACCTCAAACCCTCCAGCCCGCAACCTGGCAGAACCAGAGTGAGTGGTTTATCCCCTCCCCTCGGCACCCGGGCGCCCTTCTAAACCCTTAAACCCTAAACCCTCAGAGCCCCTTGCGCGTCTAAACCCTAAACCGTGAACCCTAAACCCTAAACCCTCAGAGCCCGGTGCCCTGGATTCAGGTGGCTGCGATCGCTTTACCCGCTGGTTCTTCGAGGAGAATGGCATCCAACTCGGAGAGGCCCAGAAAAGCCTGTGAGATGGTTGGAACAGGGGTTCAGGGTTTAGGGTTTGAGGTTTAGGGTTTAGGGTTTGGGGCTTAGGGTTTAGGGTTTGGGGTTTGGGGTTTAGGGTTTAGGGTTTATGGCTTTGGGTCTGGGGTTTAGGGTTTAGGGGTTCTTTTCAAGGCATCTGGATGATTCCTATAAAGGGACATCCGGGATTCTAACAGAAATTTTTGGGGGAGTTGGTAGAGCACACCCCCTGCAACATGATTTTGGGAGGATTTGTTTCTCAATCGCTCACACCTCTGAGACTCACCGACGTAAGAGAGCGTGGCAGCTGCGGGAACAGTGATCGTAATAAGCGAGTCTCTGTGGCGGATGACACCATTCCATAGGCATGAGGATGATATACCCCAGACCCGTATTCGACGTACTAAGGCCCCCACATTGCAAGTTTTCGAGGGGCGTGTCTTTCGGTCTCCAACATCGACACCAGACGGAAGAGCCAAGGTAGAAGCACGCGCCTAAACCCAAGTAGACGCGAGATCTTCGACAAACCTTCCAGCTCAATACTTCCCGATGTAGTCCCTTTCTGATCATAGCTCCCTCAAGCGCGTGTTGCAGTTAATTATACCAAGCCCCTTGTTTACAACCTTTGAAGAAACCCTATTCTAGTTACAAGCCCTCAGCCCCAGCCTGTTGCTCGAGTGGGTCCTTTAGATCAGCCCCAGCTGTCCCAGCCACACTCTAGCATTGGAAGTCGATTCTGCGGATGGAGGACAGAGCCCTCAACAAAGCCTAAACCCTGCAGGGTTCAGGGATTCCGGTTAGACCCTAGAGACAACACGGTGCAAGGACGAAGATGTTCCCACCGACCTGTGGCAGAAGGGCTACCGCCTCGCAAAGGCCTTCGACCGAGGCGGTGTTCCTCTGACCAGAGCCGCCGTAGAAGACAAGGACAGGTGGGGTTCAGGGCTTATTTCTTCGTGTTTTTTCGAGCGCGGGGAGGGGAGATCAACAACATCAGTGACAAAGTGTAAGTGCAAGTTGCAAGTCTTTGAGAGAGTCATTGTACCAACCACTGTAGTATTGTTGCGGCAACTTTACAGGACAAATTTCAAGCACGTCTCAGCTTGAATCATACAACCGCTTACGGCATTTGTATCGGTGTATCGGCACGGGTCTAGCAATATCGAAGTCCGAAAACCCTACGCCCTACGCTTAATCTCTGCTGACAAGCCTCAAGGCAATCCAACGTGCCATGGGGGGAATCCCGCCAATCGACAAGAAGCTGTCGCAGCAACTGCACTGCATGTGAAGACCTGTTGAGCTCTCGTCCCTGATTGTTTCCAAACGTAGGAGGAGTTCCCCACACGCGCTGTTTACTCGATATCGCCGAAATTCGCAAGCTTGACTGTCGGGCTGGCAGATGGTTCGCCTTTTCAGGGTTGCAGGCACATCTGTGGCCTGGGCCTTGGGGGTTTAGGCTTTGGGTTGCTGGAAGGGGAGTGACGAGATGGAAGTGTTAAGCCCTAAACCCTACACCCTACACCGTACATAATCCCTGAAACCCGAGCCCTAGAAGCTCAGAAACACTAAGGTTCCTGCTGAATGACCGGAAAGTCTTGCGCTTCAAGGCCTGCTCCATGGAGATCCGCACAACTCAGCTCTTATAGCCCTAAACCCCAAACCACCTAAACCCTTAAACCCTACCCCCTAAACCCCAAACCACCTAAACCCTTAAACCCTAAACCCTAAACCCCAAACATCCTTAGCCATGCGAGAGGGAAAAAAAACCCCAAACAGCTTGGAGTTTGAGAACATCCCATGCAATCTGCCGTCCAGAAAGCAGACACCGGCTGCGAGCGCAGCTTTTCGCCGAAGCTGTCTTAGCGACTTCAGAGATCCACCTCTTAGGGTTTAGGGTTTAGGGGTTTAGGGTTTAGGGGTTTAGGGTTTAGGGGTTTAGGGTTTAGGGTTTAGGGGTTTAGCGGTTTAGGGTTTAGGTTTAGCTTTCCCCGAAGTTTTAAGGATCACTGAACGTCGACGTGCTAAACCCGCTCTAGGGAGAACCGTGCACAGGCTTCTAAGCCATACAAAGGCCCTACACCCTAAACCCCTAAATCCCTGGGCCCTAAAGCCTGCACTCTCCCAAAAAGCCCCCAAACCCCCAAAGCTTGAGCCCTGAACCATCAAAATCTTTACACCGCACGCCAGATGATCCCCAAGGCTCACTCTTTGCGTAAGAGGGCCCCATAGCTTCAGAAGCCCCAGCCCTTTGGGGTCCAAAGGGGTTTCATCAAATATTCCTAAACCCCAAGCCCTGAGACATGATAGGCACCCCAAACCCTAAACCCTTTATGGGCTACCAACAACACATTGGCTGTCGGGACAGTAGCCAAAGTGAGTGCATCGATCGTCGTACCAGTAACCTCGCCTAGGCAAGTCCGAGTGTGAGTGCTGAAACCCTTTATAGGCATGTTTGCAGGGTTTTCGGTTCCCATAAAAGAACACCAAGCCCTAAAATCGCTTAGGTGCTTCTCCTCCGGGTTCCCATCACCTGTGATGCAAGGTTTTCCAAAACCCTACACTTTGAGAGTTTATGGTATGGGCATATCTTACAGGGTGCCCAGTACCTATGTCTAAGGACCTTTTAGGTTGAGGGTTTCGGGACGATCCCGCACCGCCCAAGTTTAGGGACACAGCGTGTCTACGCCTGATGTGCACCAGAGCAAGTTCACGTCCATACTCAGATCCTTTGCCCGAAACCCTGAGCCGGAACTTCTGCTAGATTTTTGCAAATGTTATCGGATGTATAACGAATAACATCTCGAAGCAAAGCACCCTGAACCCTCAGCTGGCCAAACCCCTGAACCTACCCCCAGGAAAGCATTCTACCACATGTCAGCCAGGGCTACTGGGACGACCACACGCCCTATGGATCCCGCCTCTGGGCTGGTGGATGGTTTAGCGGCTTGGGGTTTAGGGTTTAGGGGTTCATGGGTTTAGGGTTTTGGGGTTTTAGGGTTTAGGCCAGTTTAGGGTTCATGAGGCTCCCTTTGTTTGGGGCTTAACCCCGGAATTTGGCATGAAGCAGTGCCCGGGTCAGTTGCATCACCCCACAGTTACCTAGACTTAGGGTGTAGGAATGAGGTTCGCGGCTACACATGATCTTGCTTATCTTCATTAAGTCTTTGGCACCAACAACCATCAGACAGACAATTACTTGTCCTGCCACATATGGACGGATGCTAAAACTGCACGTTTCCTTGCAGGGGAATCCTTCCTTGAGCATTGTACGTGGTCCCCGCTTAGCGTTCTCCCGAAGTTTCCCTTGGCCACAGCGTTATTCACTTGTCATCGCACTGTGATGTCCGCCCCTGCAGCCCAGCCTCTAGACCTTAAACCCTAAACTCGACACCCCCAACTCTCAACCGCAAGCCCCAAACCCTAATCCCTAAATCCTAAACCCGAACCCCAAACCCGAAAGGAGTCTAGACAAGGAGTCTACTTCATCATCCACTACTATCTGGCTGACAACACCGTCGAAATCAACGAGGCGGCCTTCCGAATCGTGGGTTAACTCATACCAAGTGAAAATAATAGCAATGATAATCACAGCAACAATAGCGAGACGAGGAACAGCAGTAGTAGTAGTAGTAGTAATAATAATCATAATCATAGTCATAATCATAATCATAGTCATAATCATATCATTACGAATCGGTGTAATCATCTCATCGTCGCCATCATCATCCAACACCAGCGCCACAACACACAGCCCTCATCTCTGCCACTCCCATCATCGCCATTATGATGATTTATGATGATTATGATGATTATGGTGATGGTGATGATGATGATGACTGTGATGATAATGGTGATGTGGAGGAGCGCAATAGGATGATGATTGTCGTCAGTCTCTCCTTCCCCTTCCCCTACGAACGTACAAATATCGACGCCCGAGCCTTCATGCAAGCTTCGAAGCCACGGCAACCGTAGGCTTGTCAAAGCCAGACAGATTGGAGTCAGGGTTGTGTCAACGCAAGATGTCGGGTGCCGGGCTTTGGGGGAATCTTGATGCAGTCAGGACCTCGAAAGAAGACGTTATCCTAGCAACGCTCACTTGCAAGGCTCATTGCCGCAACTCCGGTCGAGCAAAATGGCCAGCGGCGAGCTGAGTGAGCGAGTTTTGGCGCCTTCGAGAGTAGAGTGAGTAGAGGGGCATTTTGGTTAGGTTGTTTTGCGCCTAACTTGCGCGCGTTTGTGCACGGTGCACTTCCCGCAATCAAGTAGACAGAGAGCGAGCGAGAGAGAGGCAGAGAGAGATCGAGAAGGCATTTCCTGCAGACTAGCTAGGCCAAGTGTGGTAGCTCTTGATGCGAGTGTCGGGGCCGAAGAGGTCTTCATTGCCCATGCCATGGCAACCCAAGGCCTTAAACTGTAACCCTAAACCCGAAACCCCAAATGCCTTTAGCGAAGAAGGCGAAAAAACACTAAAGTTTATACCAGAAGAGTCTCAAGCGGGGAGCAGGGGAAGAGGCTCGTAGGGGGTATGTTGCGTAGGCAGGTCGGGGGGCTCAGTATGTAGATAGTACGTCGGTCCTGACATGAGCTAAGGGTTGCAGGGGCAGAGACCTGTTTCACAAAACAGATATGACACGTAGAGTTAGACTACCCCAAAGGGGACTATCCTACTCCAGTGCACAGGCTCGCACGGATGGAGGGAGGGCTCCTGATTGTGGTTTTGAGGGACATTTACTGTGGAATCTCGTACTCCGTCAGGTCTTCATGAAACGCGGGCCTCTTCGCAAAAGTGCCTTCGAAGCACGAGAGGCTCACTCCTACTTCCGTGACCCTAAACTAAACCCTAAACCCTACAGGTACCCAGAAAGCCCATTACCCCTGAGTCGGGGAATATGCCTGAATTTACTTCGGGCTGAGTATTCGGATGTTCTGCTGTGTGTCCTTGTTGAATGGGGTATTGGGATCTCTGTATCAAACTTTGAGAAATTGACCCGCGCTAGAACCACGAACCCAGACACCTGATGCCTGTAGCCCAAATTCCATGCCCCCAAACCCTAAACCCTCAACCTCGCCCAGGCATGTCCGAGTGCGAGTGCTAAAGCCCTCAACCCCAACCATGAAGACCTGGGTCCGTAGTCTCATGCGCCTCACAGAACTCATCAGCGACCCGAAAAGCGCATAAGCATAAGCATTTTGCAGGGATATCTCTACCTTATTGGGCTTCACCATAAGGGGGTTTATATGGGATATCCCTATCCTAATCTTTGCTTGCGTGCCGTTTTTCGGGGTCCTAGCTCAATTTCCTCAAACTCCGAACCGTCAACTCTCCAGGATGAAGTGCGAGCTTTGAAGTGTCGGGTTTTGGGGGCAGAAGGCTCGAGCTTTCGGGAGCCTTTCGTGCTCCGTGAAGGCTACCGAAATCCTAAACCCGCGAACCCTGAAACCTGCACACCTAGACTCTCACTCCCAAGCCGTCGACTGCTCTGCACTCTATACTCTATGCTGTCTGATACATACTAGTGGTATCCCCTTACAGACCTAAAGTCCTTCTATGCTTGTATTTCAACTCAGGCCTCTACGCCCTAAGCGATCATGTCGACATTGGGTTAACAAGCCCCCTTAATAAGGGTTATTGAAGGGTTTCTAACATGAAGGCCATACAACAATAAGATCATGTCGATCACGGGTCTGTGCTATTCAGGAACCCTAAGCCCTAAACCGTAATGTAGACCCCTGATTAACAAGCCCTTTCTTTCCAGGCTTCTAGCATTGGGATCTCTACAACCCGCTTAAAGGGGACGAAGTTTCTGAATCAACCCTAAACCCTAAACCCCGAACTCTAAACTCATAACCCTAAACTCTAAACTCTAAACCCTAAACCCAAAACCCGAAACCCATGGGGTCGAGCGAAAGGCCTAAACCCGGAGCTTTCGAGCCGTGTGTGTGTTCGCTCGACTGGTTGTACCCAGAGAGACCGAGACGCTTTGGGGTTTTAGGGTTTAGGGTTCAAATACGCTTTGGGGTTTAGGGTTTAGGGTTCAAACACGCTTTGGGGTTTTGGGGTTTAGGGTTTCCCATCAACAGGTCTGATGCTTCGAGCACTTGTGAGAGAGAGAGAGAGAGAGAGGGTTTAGGGTTTAGTCACCTGGATGTGGACCCCGGCTGATTGGATAGAGCTCCGGGTTCAACAACAAAGGGGTATAAGGACTGTGCCTTAAGTTCCATGAGGCTTCATAGTACGTAGGGTTCAGGGCATATTGAAGCTGGACTCGATACAAAAAGAGTTAAAGAGTTATCAACACCCAACCACACCCTGAAAAGCCCATGGCTGACGGATTTTCAGCTCGCTGGTACCCTAAACCCTAAACCCCAAACCCCAAACCCTAAACCCTAAACCCTTAACCCTAAACCCACCTAAGGTAACTTCGTCAATGCTGCACCAGGGATGCTCTCCTGTGAGGCTTTTGGCCTTGCGGGGGTTTGGGGGTTCAGGGTTGTGAACGTATAGGGGGTTTGATCGGGATTTTGCCTGGTTTCAATGGGGGTTTATGGGGCTTCGTGCCGTGTGATAAGGGCGATATAGGGCCCTAAACCCTAAATGTTCGAAGGCTTCAATGTGGAGCTGTGCTTGAACTCCCCAACGCCACTGCACCCTCTACTATCCCCGAGCCAAACCCAGCCCCCTCAAACATGGAATGCTCTTGAGGTTTTGAGTTTAGGGTTTAGGACTTAACTCCTCGATTTCTCGAAGGTTATTTAATGCGGTTTATCGAATTAGGCTTCATGACTTCGTGGAGGCGGTGCTGGCATTGAGCTTTTAAGGGGATGCAGGGGTTTTCCTAGATCATCCTACACCACCGCTATAAAGTACCGCATGCCATGAGACACCTCAAGTCAAAGCTATCAATCAAAACCATGGAAACCGCGGCATAATGTAGGCAAGAAACCTTGGCCCTGTAACCCAAATATATTAGGATTCATACAAAGAACCCTAATAAAGACCCCGAGGTTTCTCAATCAGGTTCCTCTGTTAGGGTTACGAGGCGTCGTTCCTCATTCGGGTTCGGGTTAGGACGAGCATCGGGGTTTCCAGAAGCTCCAGGGTTTGAGATTTTGGGTTTAGGGTTTAGGGTTTAGGGGTTAGGGTTTAGGGGTTAGGGTTTAGGGTTTAGGGGTTTAGGGGGTTCGGGGGCACGGAGAGTTGGCACCTGAGAGATTCGGCGCTCGTGCGAGCGACGCGCGGTGTAGGGATATTGGGGTTCATGATCATGTTTCCATTATCTGGGTCCTTGTTGGATACACTTTTACATTTTTGCTATAACAAAACCCTAAGAAGGATGAAACTTGATCATGTTTAATATGGACAATCAGGGAACCAGTTATTGTTATTATTGTTAATTATGATGATTGTTATTACTATGGTTATTATGATAAGTATCATTATCAATTTTGTTTTTATGATTCAACTTGTCGTTATGCTTAGTATCTTTACTACGACTATCATGCTTGTCAATTATGTGGGTTTTGTCCCGGCATCGCTGCTCTTGCAAGGCACCGCGTTACCTCCCCGAGGATCTGAAGGCACAGGGTGCGATGTGAAGCGCGACGGCCATGAAACCACCAATGGGTTCAGGGTTTACGGTTTTAACGTTTAGGGTCATCATCATTTCATGTTCCATGATACTGTCGCGCACTTTTTATTACGATGGTGACGACGACTGCCCCTACTGCTACTCATCTACTCAACACGCACCCGCTCTCCGACTCCCACTCGTGCACTCCCCTACACTCCTACGCTGCTACACTCCCAACCCCTACGACTACCCCCAGTCCTACTTCTATTCCTACAACAACAACTTTCACTACTAGTACTAGTACTAGTACTAGTACTACTGCTGCTGCTGCTGCTGCTACTACTACTACTACTACTACTCCAACGTCCTCACTCTTGCGAGTGCCGACAAGCTAGATGCTAGCATCGCACAGGTGGGCGAGTCGATACACGCCTGGGGCCGCAAGGCAGGGGCCCTCAGCAAAAATAGGGGGGGTTAGGGTTCAGGGTTTAGGGTCTAGGCAGCAAAGTTCCTTTGAGGGAATCCCTGTTCAACTGTCTCAAGCACCCTCCCAAACTCTGAGCCCTGAATCCTAAGCCCTAAACCCTAAACCCCGAACCCGAATCTGCCCTAAACCCGAAGCTCTAAACCCTAAACCCTAATCCCGAAACCTACCCTCAGGTAGTCCTCTGGGACTGCGATGACTTCACAAGGAGCTTCTACAAAGAGTATCTGGGTGCCCTCGTCCGAATTCTGCGACAGATTCTGCTTCAGATATTTTTGGGGGGTTAGACAGGAGTGGAGTTGCAGGGTTCCCGACAGGGACGGGGCTTTCGGAGTTGGGTTTTCCCGAAACTGTGTAGCGCTTCTGTAAGATCTTCGGCCAAATCCTACATCGCTAGGGGGCACCTCTTGGGCTGCATGGTGTCATGTTCTAGCTATGCCGGGGTCTTTCGGTTGATGGTATAAATCCTGCATTACCCATGATAAGAAATATGCCATGTGAGCTCTTGTTTTCCGGCCCCTAGGCTGCGTAAGACATGGGGTGCAAAACTCGTGGGTGCAGGAGTGGAGGTTGAGGCACAGGGTTTCCTGAGGGTTGGGGCTCAGGGTTTAGGGTTTAGGGCTCCAGAATTTGATGAAGAGCACGTGGCTTGGAGGATTGACAGACTCCCTGAGCACGAAAGCTTCTAAACTCTATGCCCCAAACCCTAAACCCTAAACTCTATGCATGCCAAACGAAGCCCTCCCTTCGCTCACCTTCGCAGCTCACGGCTTTTTTTGCATGTCGACCGACGGGTGCTCGGGCAAAACTTGTATATATGCAGCTTCGGGATCTCCCTTGCTTGATGACACGGTTTAGGGTTTATGGCTTTAGGGTTTAGGGTTTATGGGTTTAGGGTTTAGAGCATATGCATAGCCCAGATGTAAGAAAGGTTTTAGAGCGTCCACGATGCAAGGATCTAAGCTTAGCCCTCAAGGCCACCATGCCTTAAACTTGAATGTCCAAAGTGGCCTTTGACCGCCAAGTCGTAGGCAGAGCCACGTGCTGCAAAAAGATAAGATGAAAGAAGGTATGAGGAAAAGAAAGTATGAGCAATCTATGCGGTGCAAAAGGAAAGTATAGCTTGCACACCGGAAGATGGACATAGTTCGCCCAGCATTGCACCGCGGTTACTTTTTGGGGTAAAAGGTAAAATAACTCCAAACCCACCACCACGCCAGAGGGGGACGAGGGAGGCCACACCAAAGGGAGGGGGGAACGGGCTTAAACACTAAACCTGAAACCCGCAGCGCACCACCACCACACCACACCACAGGGAGGAGAGGGGGGGCGGGGGGTAATTAACCCAAAACGGAGGATACATACAGACATGCATACATACATATACCTGCATGTATACATACACATATGCATGCATACATATATACCTACGCATACATGCATGCCTACCTACATGCATACATACTTACACATGCATGTATGCATACATGAGCACATGCATATGTCCACACATTGGTACATACATACATACATACATACAAACAATCATACATACATACATACATACATACATACATACATACATACATACAGACATACATACAGACAGACAGACAGAGA
>CAJNJA010015265.1:0-11829 GCA_905231915.1 Symbiodinium necroappetens | reverse complement strand
TATATGTATATATATATATAACATGAAGGTAGTTGAGGTGACTGGCTCCGGTACTACCCGAACCTGGCTATGAAAGACGTCTGAGATGACGTTCACAGGCCCCCGAACCTACCCAAGCCGCGAGCCTTGCACCATGAATCCAACAAAACAAGACAAGCTAGCGAAGAATAGCCGTGAAGGTGCGAGCCCGAAACCCAAAAAGCAGTGGATGGAGGCCCTGGCTGCACTGCAAGGAGCCGCCGCCCTAGCCGGCGTGGGTACAGCCCGCCGCACGCCTTGCCTCGACAGTGAGCAGGATTGCGGGAACCGACTTGGGTGGATGTCGGATCTATCTCGCACCTAGGGATGTTATCCGAGGCTTAAAAGCAGGCACACAATCCTTCCCACAATACGATTGGCTACCTCTTGCAACCTCTCGTCACCCCACTTGACCTAAAGCCCTGCAAGCCCTTTTCCAGCCAAGACTCTCACTCTCTGTCACGTGACCTACAGCGTTACAGACTACTGCAGCCGTTCCCCCAGGCCTTGGCCATCACCATCACCCTCACCATAGTCAAAACCATTGTCAGCTGTTAGCCCGGCCCTCTAACATCCGACAAGCCTCTTAAAACCCCTTAGTAAGCCCTTCTGAAGCCCCTCCTATGTACTCTCTCAGATAAAATAACTAAAGCCCTACTGTAAAAACCCTGAAACCCTGAACCTCCTATCAGAACCCAAACCCGAACCTCCCCGGGAAGAGCTCAAGGCTGTGCGGCCAAGCGTCGCATCCTTCTCGAGCTTGGCCTGGGACTGACTCTACTTGCGTGAGAGCCTTCTTAGAACTGCTTCACAACTTGCACTATAAGTATGTGTATGTGTGTATATATATATGTATATACACATACATATATATATATGTATGATTTTGGGCGGGGAGGGTTGGGTGTTACGGCTTTGGGAGGCTAGGATTGGCTTCGGAGATTGCTGTGTGGAGGGTATGAGGATTGAAGAGGGTGTGGGGCTTACAGTTGAAGGCTCGGGCTTTCGGGGGTGGTTAAGGATGTAAGCCGTTAGCAGTGGGGGTTGATGGGTTTGGGGTTAGTTGGGGTTTGGGGTTATAAAAGGTCTAGGGCCGAGGGTTAAGGGTTTGGGGGTTCGGGCTTGAAGAATTCTTTTGGGGCAATTAGCTCCACCTTGCCATGCTGGCAACCCGTGGTTTTGCCCACTCTGTCCATGACCTCCTCCTGCAAAATGTTCCGACATCGAGCCCAGCATCCCGCAACAAAGGCAATCCATCCTTGACGGTCCCATCCGGGTTGAGTTCCCGCATCGACACTGCAGGCTTCGGGCTACGGGTCTCGACTCGCACTCACATGGCATGCTGCTCCCACGGCGACTCGATGGCATTTTGACAGATTCCTCTCATGATGACAGCTACATCGTGACACAAAGCCTCGTACGTGGGATTTGGGTTGAGGGTAGGCGTTTTGGGCTCCAGATTTTACATCAATAAGTTGTGCCTTTTTGGTTTTTTGCTTTGCCATGTTGTAAGGTTTGGGTTCTGCGTACCGGGTAAGGCCAGCAATTTCCCTTCCACTGCCAAGCTACCTTGAAAAACCCAACCTTTCTAATCCTCAAAACCTCCTCCGGAACCCGAAACCCTCGTGTCAAAACCGAAGGCCAGAACAGAAACTGTCGGATCCTGTCAGCCGTCTACACCCACAACGCTGCGTCACCCAAAAAACGCTCAATTGGTTTGGAGAATCCGATGCACGCTTTAGACTACTGGCCCTAACCTTCAATCGCTTCTGCCGCAAAACGGCCAAAGCACTCCCCTAGGATCCGTTTGCTCTTTTCCTGGTGCCTCGGGCTGCAGTCCTTTAGGTTGGGTGTCGGATTTTATAATTGCTTCTGGAATGTGCGGAATCAAGAACTTTATATTTAGGGGTTGGGGCTGGGGGTCTTTCGAAACTACGCCTCAGCCGAGTGTCCCCAACCCGTCGCCACTTGGACCGCAATTGCCCGGATGTGGGGGCAGAGAGCTGCGGCAGTGACGCCTGACAAAGGGTGGAAACTCTATAGACTCTATAGTGCTTGCCATATCAAGCAAGCCCACAACTCCAAAATCGTAGCGGTGACGCGAGCAGTCAAGCCTACCCTGCTAGGAGGCATACTGCACATGCCTTGTACTCCACGATGAAATCCAGGATGTTCGGGTCTTCCAACATGCGGCGCGCAAACCTAGGGACTGTGGGCACGTGTGTACAGTGAAGCTGCATACACGGTGGGTGAAGCATGCCATTCCAGCTGCGGAGGGCTGCGGCTTCTAAGCAGTCATGGACGCACAGATATGACATAAGCTGGAACTCAGTTTGCCTGCTCCACTGCTGGATCGGCAACCACGACACATATCATTCTTCTGAGGTAGGCACAGGGAAGCCTTCTGCTGCCATCAAACAACAACGGGCCCTCAATGCCCTCGAGATGCTTTTGGTATCTTTCTTGAACCCAACCCTCATGTAGGGAGCGTGCTCCAGGACATAGACGCCACAGTCCGTCTCATTGGTCTGCAGCACCATACGCAAAACGTTGGGGAATGTACTGGCGGATTGCAGCAAAGGAGAAGGACTGCCTGCTGCGGTACGGCCATGGATATGCTCTGGATCTTGCTGGCGTCATAACCGGCAGCACCGTGGAAGCCTCGAGGTTGCAGGTCTATCCAAAGACATCGCCAAGAAGAGAACAGCCCACTGAGACGCCCGCAGTCCTCCCACTCTTTCTTCAAGTACTCCTGAAAGCACTAGCGAAGCCCTCAGAACTCTTCCTCTGCTGCCTACAGACTACCGAGTCCTGGAGATGCTTGACAGCATCGGAATGGCGGGGTCCCGCTGCTACGATAGCCTGAGCTGCCACCTGGTCATGCGTCTTTCTGCGTCTTTCTGTCTGGGTGTGGTTTCAGTTTCCTTACTGATCGTCGTACCAGCGAATACTACGTCTCATGATTGTGGCTCTTGAGATCCGAGAAAGCCCTGAGGTTCTGGAGCCCTGAAGCTTCAACTCAACCCCCAAACAACCCCAGGCCAAGGATGTAGGGTCTAGGGTTTCAGCACTTTAGGGCTTAGAGTCCCCTGGCCGTGTGGAGCCCGAGTGGGAAGTACAATCGTAGTAGCAACAATAGTAAGAAAAACCCTGATACAGCAATAGCCATACAGGGATAATGTATGGTGCTAGTCGCCGCAGTTTCAAGCATAAGCGCTGTCGTGAAGACCAACATCGTGCAAAATCAGACTGGCTTTTTCCTACTTCCAGACGATTCCAGGAAGAAGAACCCTACCACTGCTCTTCTGGTTTCAGAGCTGTAGCCAGCTGGGCCTCTGCATCCTCAGGATTCATGACTGATGACTCCGGGAGCCTGGCAGGAAATGGGGCTCTAAGGTTTTGGGGGAAATGGTTAGGGTTCGGGGTCTCATTATACTGGCTGTTCTCAGGTTCGACGAGTCCTCGATGCATTCTTGTAGGTTGCCATGTGGATCCCTAAGGATTCTGTATCGCTGTGGGGAGCGGCTGAGCATGCAGAGAGGACTTGACGAAGCTTCTGTACGGTCAGTCTCCGAGCTTCAGCACTGAATATGCACAGCTGAATCTGTGATATCTACTACATATGTAATATAGACCTGTGTTCATACACGGATTTATGCAGTGGCTTCTACGTTTGGCACGAAAGAGCATGCGTGAGGTGCCGAGTCATCAAGCGAATGATGCAGTGCTGGAGTGTTTACCCGCCTCTTCACCCAGTCATGTATGAAGGTGAAAACAAATCGACGGGGACATGTGCAGGAGGGAGAACAGCGAATGCAGGGGTTGCTGGTTGCTCTACAAGTGACTGCGCAACTACACTATATGACAATACATGTCATTACATTGTCTTTCAGTACATTACTTTGTGCTGCAATACAGCACAGTACAGTACGTTAAAGTACGTTGCGATACGTTACATTAGACTTAGATTCCATTACACTCCGTTGGGAAGTATAGTATGTGCATATATTGCACGTACATGAAAAGCAGAGGCTCCTGTGCGCACGCACACACACAAGAGACCATGCACGCAAGAATGTCTAGTCCTGTGTACCTTCAGTCTCCGTTAAACACGTACATACGGATGCCCTGATGAAACATGCGTGCGCATACATACACACACACACACAGAGCCCTACGGAAATAGACACGCGCACATACAGATTCATAGCGGATCTGCGTTTGGACAAACAGACTGAGAATTAATAGAAATAAACTAAAACACCGTTTGCCTAGATCGGTAGATGCGTACATATTATGACCACACCTGCATGTACAAGTGCGCAAAAGCATCTATGCGCACACTCTCAGCAAAAGGAAATAAGTGCAGGACACATGCATGGGAATGCATCATGCATGTGCGAATACACGCCTGTAGACTGGAGCCACACCTGCAGCTCTGTACATGCTCGCATGCAAACGTGAAAACATGCAATGATTCACACATAGACATGCAGAGACACAGAGAGATGTCTACATGCACACACATACTGGTAGCTAAATTCGTACATATGTACATACAGCATCTTTGCAAAGATGCATACATGTGAGCATGTACTGTATGCATATACACACACACACACGCACATATAAGACATCGCGGAACGAGTGTCGCGCGGCCCGCGTTGCATTGCAGGACTGGGGTGTGAACCACCATTGGTGAAAGCTTGCCGATCAGAACCTCAAGCCGTGAACTCCAAAAGCAAATCCTGGCCTTGGAACGGGGTCGATGGAGTCGAGGATGGCCACGAAAGTCTCGTGGTGTCCGGGCCTGGGGTTGAGGTCTAAGAGCTGAGTGTTTGGGATTTAAGGGCTAAGGGTTCAGGACATAGGGTAATTGGCTGGGGCCTATCCTCCCAATCCTACTACTCCTACTCGTCCCTACTGCCACTGCTACTGCTCCTGCTCCTGCTACTGCTACTGCTACCGCTACTGCTACTGCTACTTCTTCCACATTCTACTACTACTACTACTACCACCACTACTACTACTACTACTACTACTTCTACTACTGCTACTGCTGCAGCTGCTGCTTTTGCTGCTACTACTACTACTACTACTACTACTGCTACTGCTACTGCTACTGCTACTGCTACTGCTACTGCTACTGCTACTGCTACTACTGCAACTGCTACTACTGCAACTGCTACTGCTGCAACTGCTACTGCTATACTTCTTCCACTGCCACTGTCGGTGCCCCTGCCATGCTGCTGCTGCTTCTGCTGCTTCGCTACAATGCCAACAAGGACAATGCCTGCAACGACACTACACCACGACTACTCTTCGGAACATGCAGCAGCGACTGCCACCGCTACTATGAGAAGTTGTAGCAGTGAAGTGGCCACGGCAGTGGTCGTTGTTGCAGAAATGATTTGTAGCAGCTGCACTTTGTTGACATTGCCGTGATTAGTTGCATGGTAATGAAGTGTACAGTGTACAAGTGTACAACCAACAACCAGGATCATAATGTCAGCTGCTGCAAGGTACCAGGTAGTTGTGACTGTCTATGTTTTGCTGTTGCTGCTTCAGACGTTAGCATTTCGAAAGAAATACTCTCGGTTGCATGATCACCAATTTATTGTCTAATCCACCTTTAGATCGATTTCAAGTCGGTGAGCAGGTGCACGTTGTTTTACTTTGCTCGGAGGGGCAACCGTGCAATTGCTTTTTGAATCAACCTTATGGTTCATCTGTCACGTCCCCCCCTCCCTCCACCACGGGCATGAAATGTGATGGAGTGCATCTTCACTGTCCGGGAAGGTGGGATGGGGACTTGAAGCTGAATTGGACGAACTTCGACATCTGGTCATATAATAGTGCAAATTTGACTTTGACCATTCTTCTCACTTGCTTGAAATTACAATGACGACGACCATGTCCGCTAGTGTTGCTGCCACCACCGACATTGCCACCAGCAGTCACAAGCATTGCGCATGATACCCTTGTCAGCCATCGCCACAAAGGCACGGTGAATAGCAAGTTTGACAGAAAAGCAGCACCATCCTTGTCACAATGGTCCTTATCACCGCTTCAGGTGACGGATCTTGTTCCTGGTTTCGAGCCGGGTTTCGGTGGCATACCGGACGTGGTGACAGAGTGCCCAGCTGCATCTCAAAAGTTTTGTGGTTTTCATGCGTGGGGCCGTCTTGTAGTCGTGTCTGCGGACGAAGATCGAGAAGTTTTGAGTTTGCAGGTTTCTACACCAGAACGGCTTCAGAACCGTCCTCGACATCGATGATGCCGGGTGGGCTCCGGTGCACTATGCCGCATTGGGTGGGCGAACAGACGTTATTGAAGGACTGTTGCGGCAACGCGCAGACCCCAACAGACGGACTTCCAAGGACCAGCCGAAAGCTCCCTAGCTTGCAAGCTTGTGCCATAATTAGAGTGTAGATTTTGAACATAAGGGTTGGATTGTGACAGAGTAATGTGTGGGTGTGTTATGTGGGCCAATTAGGCCGGTCGCTCCTAGGACCTCGGAAGACTGCGGTTCGCAAAGCGGTCGCTGGAAGCCGAAGCAAACACAGTGCAACGGGCTGGTAAGTGATACATATATATATATATACGAGCGAAGTAGTTTGCGAGCTTTACCATTCCTGCAGGCCCACCTCCCTAATGCGTGCGTAACAATGCGAAAAGAGTCTGTAGACCATGCCGGCCTCCCAAAAGGCAATAGCAAAGGAGCTGCAGCAATACGCCCATGCGATGCCGCGTGTGCCACCAATGATTCCACCCCCGTAAGATGGGCATGGTGGGGTGCAGGGGACTGCGAAGACCCTACATGATCGCGCGTGCGGACACATTGAAGTCCTAGAATTGCCCAAGCGACACAGGTAAGCACATTTATGTGTGTGTGTGCGTGTGTATGCATATATATATATGTGTGTGTATATATATATGTATATATATATAGTTGCTTCTCTGCTTGTGTGTCAAATAAGGTAGGGTGTCCTGTCTCGATGTCGGCACTCGACCTCACTATGCTCTTCAAGCACAGCGATGCGGCACGCCTGCTCATAGCCGCGGGTTCTCGCATGGATGGCAGCATCATGCCCAGCATGGCCTACGCATCGATATCCAACAATCCAGAAGGGATCCGCATTCTGTGTAATGCGGGTGCTGACCCGCATACGGAAAATCAGATCAATATCCCCATGCTTGATTTCTGCAGTGGCTACGGGTCGCTTGCAGCAGTGGAGGCTCTTCTCGCCCAGGCGCTTCCGGGGACACTGAATTTGTCGCAGGCCCTCTGGGCCTCGATGTGGTGCAGTCGTGGAGGCACGGCAGAAATGGTCGAGCGCCTGGTCGGGCTCAGGGCAGACGTGAACCACCAGCGCAAAATTCGAGCCGGCTCGGCACTCGACATCCTCCAAGTAGCCAAAGCCAAGTCACTTCAGCACCAGTCCGACGACGCCACAACTTTGGCGGCCGCTCGGATTCCAACCCATCACTTTTCGATTTTTTGCCTAGTGGCGCGGTGTGTATAAGCAGAATGAGTTGCTGTTGCAGTTCCTCTTTGCTTTCGACTTCGTACACAGCACGGATATGAAATACACGGGAACCCTTTCAAGGCTCTCTGGTACCACATTCGCGACATGACGCCGCTGATGGGAGCTGTAATAACAGCTCAGTACGAAGGTGCCGCTGCCCTCATCGCATGTGGTGCAAGACAGGACTTGAGAAGCTTCCCAGGAGCAGTTCCCGTTTCGTTGTTTTGTATGTTGCTTAGGGTATCTAGGCTTGATAGTAGATTGAAGCAAGCTACAAATATTAGCAAGGGGCAGAGCCGCGAAGAAAACTCCCATGCATCGCGAGCGCAAGCTGGTTGAAACTGTCAGTCTGTCCTCGTTGAGGTCATTCATGCTAGTATGATGAGCATAATTGGTGCAGATGTGCTGTTAATGGTGGTCGTTTCTGATATCACTGCAGTTGTTTCATGTTGCTACCCGGTGCCCAGGAAACACAAATGGTTGGACCGCAAAAGACTTTGCAGCAGGCCAGTCAATTCCTCGTTTTCTGAAACTGGCATTCCAGGGGGATGCTTCGGAATGTGTAAAGGTGTACAGACTGGCTCTGGTCCACACGTCTGTTGAAATCTGTAAAGATCTGTATCGCGCCATACTGCGCGTTTCTTGTCAAACTTGCGAGTCGGCACAGGCAGTCGTGCTTGTCTGACATCGAAGGCAAGCCAAAGAAACCCCTGCAGAAATCCGCAAAGCGGCAAGCAGGTCCGAAGTATGGCCGGTTCTGTCATGAAAACCGAATCATTCTCCTGTGAATCTGTCAAACAGATGGTGAAGAGTATTGACATGAGACCACCAGTGTTTGGCCTTTCGAATTCCATCGGTCGTGACAGGGGCTACCCGAAAAGAACCCGTTATAAATCCCTCATAGAACCCTTACAGTATACCCCCCTTTTAGAACCCCTTCACAGAGCCTTCAAGATATAGAAACTTTCTAGTATACTATATCTATACACACACACATATATATATATGTATACCCGTTTAGAACCCCTTTATAGATTGTTTTAAAAGAGAGCGTCACAAGGGCGCCCATTGCACCGAGAGCGACAGGTCGGCTCGACTCGCCTCTCGAAACCCCGGCTCTGGCCCGTGGGATGATCTTTTTTAGGGTTTATAGGGCTCAGGGTTTCGGTCTAGGTTTAGGGTTTCGATTTAGGGTTTAGGGTTTTGGAGTACCTTTTTTTGTGTTGTGGAGTCCTAGGGTGCTTGTCTCACGCCTGAAGCTGCAGCAGTTTGTGAAGTAGCCAGCTGCCTTCAGGGGCAACACCACACATCAAGATCCGGGCTTGTTTTTGGTTTGCACATCCCTCGGCTGCAAATGCCAGGGTCCAGTTCTGCGCAAGACGATCCGCAAAAAGGTTTGCCAGAGCAAATGTTCACAGCTGCGGTTGAAGTTCGCCTCCATCATGACCGGAAGGCGGCTTGAGGAGTCCCCCTGAGTTGTGCTCATCCTGTGCCTATCACCTGCTACTCAGACACCAGGCGGTGTGCAGTCGCACCTAGACTCAAGACTACCTTGGCGTCTTGAGCCCTTATACGTTTAATCATCATGATATAGAAGATCCTGGTTACCAGAAAGCTTCTCTGAACTCTGAACCGGCACGATCGGGCCCCCCAATTGACGCCCAGCACCAATTCGTCCCAGTGTGCGGAGCATAAGCGGCCATCAGCGGACTTGGCTCTAATGAGTTTTAATTGCAAAGGGACATCTGGTCACCCAGGCAATTTATTCAGCCTCACTCAGCGCGTTTGGAGTTCCGACTGTTGGAGACACCCAGCGGCCCACCCCAATCTGGAGCCCCCACCGCGGCGGCTGCCCAGGCGGCTCCGACCAGGGCAGGACTGCTGCACCGGAGTGTCGAACTCCTAAGTTTTTACCATGTTTTTGGCCTAGCCGCACCTGGCTGTTTGGGGCAGTCTTGGGGTCAGCATGAAAGGTTTTGTCACTACGGAAGCCTTTGGTTGCGGGGCCTGTTCATGTTTGGTGCGCAGGATTTTGCATTCAGACGTTGGTTACTGGTGTGGGCGACAGGAGAGCTGCAGGCGGAGCCTGTACGGTACCGCACAAGGTGTAATGCCGCTGCAGCAGGTCCGATTCTATCCCTGTAGGTCGCGGTGAATGGCTCCAGCAATCTGAGTCGGACGACATATTCAGTCGGCCTATCAAAGAACTCAGAACCAGGCTCCATTCAAATCCGAGATGCTTGCAGATGTCCGTCGGCAAGTTGTGCGGTGTTAAAGGCGTCTCGGCTCTAGTCTCCCATCCGAACCTGTCGGCATGGGAATGTGGGCCCGCTGGCGGATATGCGACGGAACGGTGCGCGAGCTCTAGACGCAGGTGGGCAGAGTAGGCGAAGTATCTGAGAAATTCGGCCTTCGAAGGTGCGCACTGTTTCGTGGTTGCCAAATCAGCCCGGATGATACTCGATCTTTGATGTTTGTCGATCCTGCTGCTGTTGGCGCCACAGCAGCCGCAGCAGCGCCCAAAGAGAACCCTAAACCCGACCAGCGAAAATGGTTCGCCGACGGGTGGCAGTGACGTCGAGCTGTAGGTGTAGCCTAACTGGGCTTGTTCTGACAAACTTGAGACCTTGTTCGGATTGGCCGAAGAGTGCACTGAACTCCCTCCTGGAGGCTCCGACGAAGAAGGTGTTTGAGGCGTAGTATTTTACTCGCAGCAACTCGATACCCCAAGCCATGGGCCCGCATGAGAGTGAAGGCAGCATCCAAGATGGTGGCGTGCGGGGATGGGCGGTGCACCAGCCCACCGCGACAGCCCCTCGTGTGCCGCACCTTTGGCGGCCTTGAGAGGGAATTTGGTCTTTGAGCTGCTGGTTTCCCTTTACCAGCATTAGATGGCACCGTGACAGAGCAGGAACATCCGAGGTTCATCTCTGCGCGGGAGCTACATCAGATGTGTTATGGCGTCCCGGGCATGCGCAAGTCCCAGTCCACCGCGCTGGCCATCACCAAGCAGGCATGTGCACAGCATCGTTCCTGGTACAGTGGAGATCTGCTGTTCATTCTGAAGCCGTCGTCTTCATGTATGTCTTCATGTGTAATTGAACAGAAGCCTGGAGGCCCGTTGCTCGCGGGTCAACGGGACGGCGGAGGCCCAGGGCCCTCAGCCCTCGATCAGGATCTCAGGGAAGCTGTTGAAGTTGGACTTAACGGCTAAGAGGCTTCGATGCCGACGTCGTGCTAAGGATATGAAGGAGGGTTAGTAGAGATAGGCTTTATCGAGACAGTCCACAGATAAACTTGCAAGACAACTGTGTCGCCTGGCAGCCCATGGTGCCTCAAACCCCACGGAAATGAGACAGGTTCCCTGCTTTGCTCCTGAGTGTTGCTTGCACCAAAGAGGCACAAATGCAGAAACTCACGCTCGTGCATGAAGGCACCTGTCAGGAAATCCTTATATCGTTGTGTATGTATATCCATCTATCTCTCTCTCTCTCTCTATATGTATATATTTATTTATTTATTTATATAAGTTTGCATATGTTCACACACTGTCTTGCTTGTACAACTCTCTCTCTCTATGTATACATACATGCATATACATACATACAGACAAATACGTACGCACGTATACACACAGACACAGATATATATATATATACATATCATATATACATACATACATACATACATACATACATACATACTATACATATACACACATGCGCACATACATGCATATGTGCACGCATACCTACTACGTGTACTTACAGAACAAAATATTCAACAGCTGTAACTTAGTACATGAATACACATCAGACTGTTTTGGTGGAGCAGCGCTTGGCCCACCGAGTTTCAATTCAAGATAGCCTAGTATTTATCATGCTAACTATAGGTCCCTGATATGTCCTTGATAGTTTATCTGTAGCTAAATTACTCTAATTCCCATCTAATTCCCTGTTACATCCTATTAAGTTTATCTTTGACATACTAACTATAGATCCCGATTGCATAAGTTTATCTTTAACGACAAGAATCCAGCCTTCCCTGGGTTTTGCCAGGCCATGGCTCCGGAGAAGCAACCCACTCGACCTTGGAGCCGTCTCCCGGCGTGCAAAAATCAGGAGCAAAGTGGGGCGCGAAGGTTTCGGGTTTAGGGTTACAGTAGTAGTCCGCAGATACTCATGTAGGTCTGGACCCGAATGTTAAAGTTAAGATGATAGAAAGTTAACTAAGTAGCTTAAACACGCAAATGTGTGTGTATATATATATATACAAAACGGGA
>CAJNJA010015264.1:0-37334 GCA_905231915.1 Symbiodinium necroappetens | reverse complement strand
ATATACATATATACATATATATATATAGATACGGGGAGCGAGAGATAGAACGAGACAGCGAGAGAGAGAGAGAGAGAGAGAGAGAGAGGGAGAGCGAGAGAGAGAGAGAGAGAGAGGAGAGACAGAGAGACAGAGAGAGAGGGAGAGAGAGAGACAGAGAGAGAGGGAGAGGGAGAGAGAGAGCGAGAGCGGGAGAGAGAGAGAAAGCGAGAGAGAGAGAGAGGGAGAGAGAGAGGGAGAGAGAGAGAAAGCGAGAGAGAGAAAGAGAGAGAGAGAGAGAGAGAGAGAGAGAGAGAGAGGGCGAGAGAGACAGAGAGAGACAGAGACAGAGACAGACAGAGAGAGGGACAGAGAGGGCTTTATGAAAGTGGCAAGCTGAACCCTAGACAGACGGACTGCTTTTCTCCGCCTGCTCGTCGCAGTACCCGCCTCAGGAAACGCAAAACATCCAAGCTAACGCAGCCTCGTTCGGGTGCCCACCGGCCACATCTTTCGAACCTCTGCGCGAGGGCTTTATGTCACCTTGCGATGTCGGGAGGCTTCGGCCTTGTGCAAAGCCAGACTCGGAACGAACATGGCGGCAGGACCAGATGATAATGGTCTGAGAACCATGTCCGCCGCAGCCCTTCAGGCAAGTCACACACTCAATGTCCATTCTGCGCTCTGCTGCCCTCTCTGCTCCATGCAGTCCAGATGGGATGGGCAGGAACCAAACATGGGCTGCCTGGCGATGCTGCCGTGCGTCAGCAGAGTCGCTCCTGGAAGCAACCGAGCAGCCACACCCAGAACCAGGGACATCCTGAGACCGAGCGCGGCTCCATGACCCTTGTTGAGTGGGTCGAATCCTGACGAAGCCTTGCCTGGAAAGGCACACAATGAGGGCCTAGGTCTAATCTCCTGTAGTACCTGAGTCCCTGTACTGGAGGGTCTCCGAAGGTTCGGCTCATGAACCTGAAGCTAAAAACGTGGAAGGGGAAGATACTCCTCGTGCCTTTCCCGGCTGCCGAGCTCCTGGCCACGGCGATCGGAGGAGAGCACTGCAAGGACTGGCCTTGATTTCCAGATGTCACGCTGCCGCAAAATTCCCAAGTGGCGCAAGGCCGGCTTGTCAGTCTCACTGCGCTTCTGACAAGCGCCTAGCAGATCAGATTGGATGTTGGCGAGAGCGGCTCTTGCATCGCTCCGTTCCTCACATCAATCACGATATCGGATATCGGATATCGTCTGCCAATGTGCAGCCCGAAACGATGCCACGGCGCCTCGGCACTTGGCCGCTAGGCAATTCAACAAACGTTTCCCCCCTTGGACCGAAGTCCATGGCGGCAAGTGACGTTAAGGAGGTATACAAACGAAAGTTGGAAGCTATGTCTCTGCGGCACTTTTTGCGAGGAACCCTCTGGCAGCTCCATTTCCGCTTGATGCAGACATCTTACGCTGCCGATGACCGCCTGCTTCCTCAATGCCCAGTGCAACAGCAGCTTCGTGAAGCTCGAAGTAAAATGAAGCATCAAGGAGGCTGCTTGACATCTTAGCAAGCGCGATTGGGCTGGGTGACGCATTGAAAAGGACAGGGAGAGACAGCTGCGCTGCCCCTCAAACCTCAATAATTTGAAACTTGTGCCGCAGCTACCTGCGGCGCCCTACTTGAAGCTTGGCCTCCAGGGCCATCATCTCCGCCACAATGCGCTTGACTGCGGCAAGCCTTCAGCATCAAAGGATATCTTTGTGTCCTGAAGACGTTGAAGACCAGCTGAGACAGAGGCCCGACTGGGCCAAAGTTCATCTCCCCATGCCCCAAGTTTGGAAACCAAAGCAGCCTGGCACATGCTTTTGCCGTGGCAATTCGACAACTAAGTCTCTCTGCGACCTCAAGGCATCTGTGCTTTGCTGCTGCAGCCAGCCGGTCAGATAGCGTCGTACCTTTGTAACGATGGGCAGCCACTCGACCCAAGTTGGAAACACGGTGCAGCTCAGGAGCAGAATGCGCTGGAACCTGAGCGGCTGACAGTTTCCCACCACGGGCTGCGGATTGCGGCAGAGCTCAACGACTCTTGACACAAGCATGCTCGCAATTCGTGCCCCCGCGGCAATGGAGTCCTCGCCGGACAGCATCACCAGCGTAGGCATCACCAGCTCCTTTCGCGGTAGGCTCCGTCGAAGCGCCATGTGCCACTACCTAAAATTCACCGGCCTCAGGCCACAGCAAATTCTGATACCAGAAGAAGTTCCGGGACAGACTATGCCTCAGGAACTCCAAGCAACCGACAAAACACAGAATCACAGAATCGCCCATGGCGGCCAAAAAACGCGATGAAGAGCTCGCGAGCAACGAAGTAGTGCATCAGCAGCTGCGTGGGCGTCTCCGGCCGCCTGTACATGAAGTTGTAGCAAACCTCGCGGGACAGCTTTGCCATGCAATGTGCAATGCAACGCAGCATGCAGCATGCGAAGCCTGTGCGTTTAGAGAGGGCCCTGGCATCTGGCTTGATGAGAAGGAAGCAGACTGGATCCAAGAAAGTTGCAACTTTGACCTCGTCTGGCAGCTGGCACTTCTGAGTCTGAGTCCTCCTGGGCAAATGACTATCTGAGCACAGTGCAGTCTCCTTGGAGTTCTTACACATCCAGGCAACTACGATGGAACCGAAGGAGTGGCCGACAAAGTGAGCCTCCAAATCATTCCAGCGAGCATTTCCCCCTCCCCCTCATGTTCGGCGAGGCACCGAGTCGAATTCCCAGCTGGCAAGCATGTCCCGGAGGCAGGCGACCATCTCGGCACTGGAAGGCACATCCTGCAGCTCAGCTGGCCAGACCCCGCCGCCCCGGCCAACCCCCACTAACTGCCGTCCTCATTGATTCGCATCGAGATGTGCGGCAAGGATACCAGGAAGATAGTCTTGCCCTTCGGCACTTGCCTCGTAAGGGCTCAGTCAACCCTGCAGGCTTGCTGCATTCCGACTTGCAGGGTTCAGCTCACAGTTCCGGCCTCAGCAGCTCTGTGATGAAGTGCTCCTCAAGGTCCAGAGACCAAGGCTGCATGCTTGCAACATGGTCTGCTGCAGATAAATACGACTGGAAAGCCACACGCGGTTTTGCTGGAATGCTCTTCGACGCTCGACCATTCCCAGCTGCGATGTACAGCAGCACACCCTGCAAGTTACTCTGTGACTGTCTTTAAGCTTCCTTGCCTCAGGGCTTTACTAACTTTTAGCGGCTTCAGAACTCGATAGTGCTACAGACCGTTGTCAGGAGCCATCGCACAAAAGGACGCGGCTCAGTGGGCTGAAATCAACCGAGAGGGGGGGTTACTATCATGAGGCTGACGTTATCACGCGTTCAGCACCCTCCACGCCAAAAGCCCACCATGGAAATAGCTCGAGCTCCCCAGTTTGGAAACCCACATGTTGTGAATCTTGTGGTTACCGCTGCCCTTGCCAATAATTCTCAAGAAACCTGCTGTGCAAGCCAGGCGGCGTATGGCAGCAAGTTGACTCCCACCCCGTGGCAAAAGACGATTGGGGGCTCTGCACCTGGAAGATGCCCAACCAATTCCCAACAGCGCAATTCTCGTGACGGCTCTGAGCCCCTTTCTCTTGCCCCTGCCACGACGAAGCCAGTACTGAAGTGTACCACTCCTGGCAGTCAGCATATTTTCGTCAAGCATGGGTCTAGTGCCGCAAGTAAGTTCCGGTCTTGTGCTTCCGAAAACCCAAGCTTTCAAGGTTGCAGTACGTCACGACCTTTCAAGACTACGCACAAATTGCTTCTCTGAGTAACTCCCTCCGCTTTCTGAGCCCAAATCCGGAAGTGCGAGGGCCGTCACCTGGCCAATTTTATGGTCTGGCGACGCTTGAAGCTTGCAGCTTCTTGTGAACTTGAGTATCTCGGCAGCTGGCAATGTAGTAGAACATCGGGCGATGCTCGGATGGGATGGGATCCTGCACATGGCCCATGGATACCAAAAGCTGCCCGAAACCTTGCTTCGAGACCTTAACCCCTGCCACCTAGAGAAGCCTATCACTGAAGCAAATCTCCCAATCCAAGGCTGCGACCATCGTCAAGCGCATGGCCTCATCACGACAGACAGCTTGCATCCAGCCCGACTTCCCTCTTTAGCAGCATTACTGACCTGCACGTGCGGGTTGTACCCCTCGGGGAACTCAACGCCGGCCCAAACGGCACCTGCCAGCAGCCAACTCGTTCAGCTTGCCAGGCTCTCAGTTTGGCGGTGATTGCTTACAGTCCAGCCTTCATCTACTAGCTGGACAAGTTCTGGCCACCTACTTTCGGGCACCTGGCCGGAAGCCAAGAAACTGCCAAATACGGCATCTTGCACCGCGCACAAAGTCCAAGCCTTTTTGCATTTAAGCTCTTCGAAGGCAGCCCGCTGTCTGCAATATCTCGCGGCAGTGCCGCTTCCTTTCGGAGTTGCCTGGGCCGAGAAAGTCGAGAGCATTGTCTCCATTCTCGTCGACTGCATGGACATCAGCTCGCCAATGTAGTAAGAGCCGGCAAACGCTTCCCCTCGCGCGGTTGGCAGCACAAAGAAGTGGAGTCTCCTTGAAATCGTTGCGAGAATTAGGATCTACTCTTCGATCCAGGAGGACTTGCATGATGCCCACGTGCCCGCCACGAGCGGCCAAATTCAATGGCGAGTTGTGCCCTTTCGTCCGTACACAAATATCTGGGTCCACGCCTTCTGCCAGTAAAGCGTGGACCGTCTCTATGTCTCCCTCGTAGCATGAATTTGCCAGACGCACGCCATCCGCAGATCTGGGAGACAAACCTTCGAGTTCATCTGTTTCTGGTGGCGCTTCGAAGGTCAAGGTCACTGAACCAGGCCATGCACGGTATGCTTTGGACAGTACATCACCCAGTTCCCGCTTGGACATCCTCAATCGCCAGCCAGCCGGAACACCCTTGCCCGGCAATGTCACTCGCATACACATGATGGCTGGATCAAGGAAGCTCATATCCCTTTTCAGTTCCTCCATGAGCGTGTATGTGACGTCCACTGGATCAGCCATGGCAGTACAGAAAGCAAGGGCAACCGCTCATGCTCAATCATGCGCAGCCTTATCGTATCCAAATCCCCTAGATCGACACTTCATGGGGGATTGATGAAGCGGCCCGAAACGTGAAACCGCATGGAGCCCGACACACTGCCACGGTCTCGTGATGTCAGATGAGAGAAAGGGAGAGAGAGAGAGAGACACAGAAACAGACAGAGAGAGACAGAGAGACAGAGACAGAGACACAGAGAGAGAGAGAGAGAGAGAGACCCACACATGCTCCAACACCTCGTCCGGCGTGCAGTGGAAGAAGGCCCACCTCCGACTGTCGCTGCCAATGCACTGCCGACATGTCACAGTACGTTCTGCCGCAGGGCCCTGAGTCGGCTGCGCCATCCATTCGGCAAGATTTCCACGACAGATCTCTGCCACCCTAGCAGCTGACCAGCGGCAGCCTGTGCGGCGATCGAAAAACCTCGGCGGCCCCAACACTCTGAAGAGAATCCCACATAGGAAGTGCATCGTCGCTTTGTCTCTGCTGCAATGCGGGGTCCAAGCGTCAGCAACTGACAGGCTCTTCAAGCTTTGCAGGCGAGCCCGAAAGTCAGCAACATTGGCCAACATCAAACGACTGCCATTCTTGCAGCAGCGGCCTTTGCGCTTGCACTCCACTCAGGCAGATCTTGAATCCCACTGCACGCCTGCCAGCGCGTGGATTTGTTCGAAGACACAGATGCCGAATGCATGGAACCGATTGCACCGGCAGGCCCCAACACCCCACGTAGCCTGAAAAGTGGGCTGGCACTGTTTCGCGGTGCACTGTCGGCAAACCGGATTTCGGTCTCCGCCCCGAGCACACGGCCTTGGCCAGCTGTCAAAGCACTGTTCAGACACAGGGTGGCAAGGCCCGCGGCAGCCAGCACTTGGTCGCAGTGCAGCTGACCAGACCTGATGAGTCTTTCAGGGCCACTTGGAAGTTCGATCTTCGCATGCGAGCTCCCCGCCGCCGAAGCATTCTGCACAGGCCTGGCCTCAGGACACCACGCAACCACTGGGAAGCGAGCGGTGCTCTGGGAAGCGAGCCGTATCCCCGCTTGGCCATGCAGTTCGTTGCACACGCCGCGCGTCCCACACATCGTTGGCCGCAGACATCAATCTCCTGAGGCTGTGCAAGGCTGCGCGAGGCTGCAGAGATGTGCAAAGACGTGCAAAGACGAAGGTCTAAGGGAGCTCGGGGAGCCGGTGCCTGCAGGAAGGCGGCGCGACCGCCACCCTGCCAGGCAGCCTTGTCCTCAGCTGCGACTGCAGGCTGCGAAGCTGGGACGGAGAGAGACTCCCTGTGTCTTCCCCGAGCCGAGGAGCCGGCGGCCTTGGTAAGACAAGCGCTCTTCGCCCTGGCCTCCTCGTGAGCTCCGCTCCCTCGCCTCCAACACACCTGGAGGGGCCGTTGGCCCATCTCTCGTCGCCTCTCGCCTCTCTCCCGACTCTCCCCCAACCCGTTTTCAGCTTCCACGTAGCATGAAAAGCCCTCTTCAAAAGGAGCTGCAATGCCTCGCACCACAACATGCTTGCGCTGCAGCCCTGAGGAAGTGACACGGCAACACGAGCCGAAAGGACATGCCGACACAAGCTGACCAGCACTACCCGACCAAAAAGACAGACAGCTAAATTCTGTCTGCTCACCTTTGTACAAGTTTGCACAGCAAAACATTAAACAGTTCTTGTGGAATCATTTCGCTGAAAAGTTCGTCTGACCCTCAGAGCGGTTCCACATAACACCTTAAGCCAGATGACATGCCAATCGTGAGCTGCGCGTCTGCCCGAACTTTTTCTGGTGCGACTGCAAGACGCAAGTTGAAGTTCCCAATGAGTGAGCACAGCATTGCCTTCATCTCCAGCATTGCCAAGCGCTTTCCGAGGCATTCACGTGGCCCTGCATGGAATACTGGGTTCTCATAGGGTGACTTCGGGGCTTCCATCTCCAGCCACCTCTCTGGACGAAATTCGGATGCATCCGAACCCCATATCTCCCGAGATCGGCCCATAGCATAGGACATGTAGATCAGGGCGGCTCCTCTTGGAACATGAGTCCCATCGGGCAGTGTGTCAGCACTGGCCACGAACTTGGGGTCCAAGGGCACAGATGGGTACAGTCTAAGGCTTTCACGTATCGCAGCCTCCAAGTACCGAAGTTTGCCGAGCTTCTCGTAGTCTAAACCCTCCGCATCGCCACAGACTTCCGAGATCTCACTCCGGACCTTCTCTTGCACCTGTCCGTTTCGCATCAGCAGGAACAAGCACCATGACATGGCTTGTGCCGTGGTGTCCCGCCCCGCGATGAGGAAATTCAAGACCATGTCAGACAAGAAGTTGCGCGACAACGAAGGATCACTCTTCATGAAGAGGCCAACGAAGCTGTCCCCGGCTTCTGTGTCCAGCTTCTGCGACAGCTCATGGATGATCTGCATGCTGTACTCCTTCAAGACCTTGAAATGGGCCTCGGCCTTTCGCTCATACCCCACCCCAAGGAACCTCAGAAGACGCCAGCCTGGGATCACAAAGCGCCAGAACAAGATCCGCTGCGCCTCATCGAAGGAGTTGAGGAAAGGCGAGTCGGCGTTGTCCAAGGATCCGACGGATGCTCCGAAGCCGATTTCCCCGATTGAATCCAGCGTGAAACGATTCAGGATGCTGAACATGTCGACGTCCCCATCATGAGCTCGCAGCAAGTCCATGACCTTGTTGCAATTCTTCTGTACGACTCTCCAAATGTGATTCTTGAATCGGTTGGCCGTGAACATTTGGGAGGCTGTCTTCCTCTGCATAACCCAGTCCTCACCATCTGCATTGAATATGCCCTTTCCAAGCAAGTCGTGGGTGATCGAATTGAAGAAAGGACCCTTGGGGTAATTGCTAAAGTTCTGTTTCAGCATGTACTCGACATTTCGAGGATCACGAGTGATAACCAACGGCGTCACGAAGAATCGGAGTATGCCAAACTGTAAAAAGATGGTGCTGCCCTCTTTCTCATGCATCTGCGTGAGCTCCTCTAAGAAATTGTATCTTCGAATAGCCGACCACAGCTTTGGCAGCACTCCCAAAAGACTCTCCCCACCGATCTCGCTGCAGCCTTTGGGCTGACGCTGCAAGAGAGCAGCTGCCGCAACTGATGCGGCACCAAGCACCACGCATGAAAGGCCAACGTTTGCCTCCCAATTCCTTGAATCCCAAGTCCTCACCAGACTCATTGCAACCGCAAGCTACACCGTTGTGCTGCGGCTTTGCAGCTGTGGCATGCCAAAGGCTTGAGCAAAAACAGAAAAGCTTTGACTGACCAAAATGTGGTAGCAGAAACAGCTCAGACGAAAGCAAACATAACAGCCCTGCAAACCCAAGCGTCCGGGGCTTCAAACTCAAGACACAAGATCAAAAGCGATGTGTAGGTCAGTGTAGGTGCAGCAAGCTCAGAGCACGACAAGGGCAACGACCACAAGTGCTAGCACCTCTCTCTCAGAAACTCAGACCGATAATTTGATGGCAAGGGGAAGTCCCCGGCCTGCCATCCCCGGCGCGGAAGTGTCATGGCCATAGCGGCCCACGGATTACTAGACCCCTGAAAATCCGTGGAATCAAAAGTCTGCAAGACTTCAGGCCCTGTGTTTCTCAAAGCCGGTGCTTGCGATTGCCAGGCTTTGTTGAGCCCAAAACCTGACAAGCAAAGAATCCTTGCCCTGCTCCCTCTTCAGAGCGACAGAAAGCTGTCTCCGTGCCTAAGGCCTAGGCCAGCCACTGATCTCTGCATGCTTCAGCCTCACTTCAAGCTCGAGAAGGACAAGCATCATGTCATGCAGAAAGGTCTAGCCGACACAGACAACGACCCTCAATCATCAGAAACGGGCCTCGAGCAGTCTCTCTCAGGTTGCGGCGCCATCATCTCCGCATCGTCCATGGCCCTCTCAAAAGCCATCCGCTCCTTCAGCGCAAGCTTTTGTGATCATGCGCCTCGCACTTCGGCAGCAAGCGGCCGCGGTGCTTTCTCGCTTGTTAGAACTGCCGGCGCCATGTTCTGCGACTGGGAATTGACTGCCAGGTCAAGGCAGGTCATGGCACGACGGCTCAAACATTCGCTCTCGAGAAGCCGGTACCAGCCTCTTTTCAGAGTGTCCCATTCTCGGAGCAGCTCCTCAACGTTGGACTCGTTCCTCTTTGGGCGGAGCGCCTTCAAAGCTGCTGCACTCGATTCCGAAACACATCGGAAAGCTTCAATAATGATGTCATCTGCGGTGAGAAGCCAGCAGCCGCTTTGGGCCCAAGCCAGCAACTGGTAAGGAATCCCTCAGTTTGAGGGCCCAAGCTGAGGCTTCTTTCTTCGAGCCTCCTGCAGATCCTGCATGCTGGCCATACTCGCCTGAATACATGAGAGCAGAAGCTTGAAGGCCCAAGTGCATTATGGTGTGAAGCCCCAAGCCTTGGGAGAGAGATGCGGCGTGATCCGGCCCTGGGAGCCTTGGCTCATACGAGGTGAGGAACAGAAAATCCTTTTCGCTCCAACGGTCCCCAGCCGGAGGGTTCCAGCAGTCGGCCGCAAGCCTTCCGACCACCAGAGCTCAGAGCGAAGCCGAAGGGGTTTCGACATCTTGAAACTGCCGACTTCAAAAGGGCGATTAAAGCATTGTTGTGCGTCGAGTTCGGATCATCACAAACCCCTGGCAGTGGACAGAAGCGGCCTGAATGTCTTGCGTCGCTTGCAGAACTCGGCGGAGGACATCCTCGGCCAGCCAGAGCGAGTGCAGCGAGGGAGGGGCGATCGTGGCAGCTACGCAAATCGAAAGTCACTACGTCTCCCCATCTGAAGGCTGCATATGCTGCAGGTTTCAGACACCGCCCAGCAGGAATGAGACCTTTGGCCCCCACGGTCGCCTTCAGAAACTACTGCTGCTATCCCCGGCTAGGATGTAATCTCCGTACTGCCAAGCATGTTCCTCGGTGACGTCGTGGGATCCTTGTGCTCGATGCAGTCCAGGTAGAGCTTTGTCTCGATCCACTAATCTTGCAAGTAGTGTGCTTCCAGTTCGTGCAGCAGTGCGACAGTAGAGAGGCTGCAGCTCCCTCTCTCCAGCCCTGCCAGGGCGGCTTCATAGGTAATAACCTCGGCGGGGACAGCGGACAAGCCACAACCGTTTGCAAACTGATTATTGACGCCATGCCGCATTCATCTGCAGACTGTATCCGCTCATCTCCGACATCAGCGACAAGGCCAGGGTCCATTTGGAACTCACCGAGCACGTGCTAAGAGCTGCATTGTACGAGATCAGGTCGAGCTGTAATGATCTCATCCTCATCTCACTAAGAAGCCACACTGCGTGAGCCCAAGAACATGCCTTTTCACAAGCACTGATCGCGGAGTTGTATGTGTAGCAGTTAGGCTCCACGGTGAGAAGGCCAAGCATGTGAAGGGCCTCACGCCAGCGCCCAGCCGTCTCGAAGGTGCTGATCACCGCACTGTACGTAACGACGGACGTTTTGATTCGCCGGAACCTTCGTAACCCAAGACAGCTAGCCCCTACTGCGATGCTTGAGGCAGTGCAAGGCAGTCTCAGGGCTGCTCCCATTACAGCCAAAGGCCTCGAATCAAGCATACCCAGAGCTTGCGTCCAAAGGCCGCCCTTTTCCAACGAGCTGATGACTGCATTGCAAGATATGCAGTCTTCCTGTCAGGCACGACAGCACCCGTGCCACAGACACCTACCGGCCACAACATCCAAGCTCCTCGACCGAGCTGACATGCATCCCGACGAGCATGCCAACGGCCTGTCTCCACTGGCCTGTGCATGCGGAAACACACGTGCGACAAATGTCGAAATTGCTTACGGCATGCTCATCATGCCAACGGCGTCCATGTGCTGTGCATGGGCACCTGGTTTCTCACAGGCACTGGCAGCTGCATTGCATGCGACCCTGCGGAAGCTCGCAAGCATCTCATGAAATTCATGAAATACGCAGCGCACTCGGGAATCTCACTGTCGCGTGTCTCAGGGGCCGGCAGGTTAGCTTCCAGGCCGCGCCGCACAGAGGTATCGAGCAGGGCAAGAGCCTGTTGCCAGTAGTTCGCGGAACCGCAGGCTGCAATGGCAGAGGCCACGGAGACAACCTCAGAAAGTCCAAACTTGCACTTTGGGCAAATCTCTTGCAGCTGTAGCAGCTCCCTCCTGCTGGCAGGGCACCGTCCTCTGGAGGCTGGAGAAGTACATGCTGCCGAGAATTGACAGTGGCTGTTGCCATTTGGCCACCGCCTCCTTTGATGCAAAGATCTCGACACGCTCATGTTGAAGAAACCGTGTTGGCTCCCGGTGCTTGCTCAAAGGCTGCACGTCCCTGTCTTCAAGGATGCACATGCAACCATGGTGTGACGGCTGTTCCACGCGGTTCTTGGACAAGATCTTAGCGGCCTTTGCGGGGCGCCCGTTTCAAACGGATGGGCACCCGGCAAGGTGAGAGGCTCTTACCAACCAAGCAGGACAGAAAAGTGGCCTAGAGACCTGTGAAGTCTGTGGCGCAGACATGGCTCACGCACATCACACCTACTCAGCAAGCAAGCGCTGGGGAACGGGAAGTGACGAGACTGGGCATCAGTCCAGCTGTCCTTACCCCCACTAGTTAAACAAGGACTGCTGCTTTGTCGACACGTCCCCGACAAGACACCTTTGTGGGCTTGACAGGCACTTTAAAGTAGACAACTTAACTGCTGAACGTCTCTCGGGGCCTTTCAGCACAATTCCTGCACACCTGGGGCTGCGAACTGCTTCTGTTCCTTTCTGTTCCCAACCATCTGGGCGAGCCTATCCGCAATCTCCCAAGGGATGGTATCGGTTCAGCTACGTGGACGGGAACGTATTGACACAATAGTACACAGGCAATCCCAAATCAAGGGACGCCTCCAAGACAAACTTGCACACATTGCACACTGAGCAAAGACCACCTGCCGCTCGGCTTATCTCAGCCGCACCCGCCCGCGAATCTAAAGCGCACACAGCGTCCCTTTGAGCCTCATTTTTAAGGTGCGGAAGCGACTTACCAACCTGGAAAATAGATTCCAGCAGCAGGACAACCCCTTGGTTGTTCAGGGTTCCGGGTTTTGGGTTTGTGGTTAAAAGCTCCAGCGAAATCGACCACTTGTTAAGTTAGGTAGCAGGCAGAGGCAGGGAGGGCAAGGGTTTTGACTTCAACCTTTGGGGTTAAAGGGCTGTTTTCCCTCCTACATAGCAAGGACGAGCCCGCATTGCAGGGTTAGTTCAGAACAGAGGGTAAGGTTCCTGCTGGATTCATGGCTTGGGGTTTTCATCTCGTATATCCGTTTCTGCTGGATTCTCTCCTTAGGGCTTTCGTTTTGGGCACAGGGTTCTCGCTGGATTTACTCCTTAAGGCTTGCGTCTTGGAGAAGAGGTTGCTGCTGGATTCACTCCTTAGGGTTTCCGTCTTGGGTAAAAGTTCCTGCTGAATTCACTCCTTAGGGTTGTCGTCTTCGGTAAAGGTTTCCTGCTGGAGTCACTCCTCAGGGTTTGCGTCTTCGGTAAAGGTTTCCTGCTGGATTCACTCCTTAGGGTTGTCGTTTTCGGTCAAAGGTTCCTGCTGGATTCACTCCTTGGGGTTTTCGTCTTGGGCAGAAAGGTTCTTGCTGGATTCATTCCTTGAAATTTCAGGATTTAGGGCCTCTGATGTGTCGCATAAAGCCAGCTAGACAGCTAGAAGCTCCAGCGGAATCGACCACTTTTTAGGTTTCAGGGGGTTAAGGCAGGCAGGGGCAGAGCAGGGCAGGGCGGGGCAGGGCAGGGGCAGGAGCTGGGCAGGGCAAAGCAGGAAGCGACATGCGAGTGCACCTTACATGAATTCGCGAGTGCACCTTACACTAAAAAACGAGTGCACCTTAGACGTCGCGCCCTCAACAGCCCAGATGTTGGAACACAAGCCAAGCTGCAAATGCAGTCACAAGTATGTTGGAGTTCACAGCTGTAGCTTCAAGCTGTAGCTGCAGGAATGACTGAAGCTGCGCGGCTGCGACGCGCCAGCCCCCTGTGCCGAGACAAGACGGCGATACCCAAGACACGCACGCTGCACGAATCAGAGCTCATGGACATCAAGTGTTCCTGCGAGCCTGATTCACAGGCTTTCATGGAGGCGCTGGCGCTGTAGGCATCAAGCAGCAAGGCCCGCTGCCCCATCAGCTCCAGATCAACCATAGTCTTCCGGGCAGCGCAAAGACTGAAATGGAGCACATGTATGGTTGTTCCGATGTTCCGAGCACAGATGGAGCCTGTGCCCAGAGGGCCTTTCCACAGAATGACCGCAAGACGGCATTGTGGAGGACGACATCGGCCTCGTGCCCAAGTCTTGGCAGGACTCCGAGCATTAGCGAAACCTTAGCGCTCAAAGCGCACCTGGAGACTCCATAGGCGCACCCCTTCGAGGAGGCACGCGGACCACTCCCAATAGCCTGAGGGCACTACCGGGTTGCAGAAGGAAAGGCTGATAAACGCTGTGAACACAGCATCGAACATTAGTCTGGCTGCTCTTCCTGGCGCACGAGTTGATGAGAGCTGTCACGATTATGGCGTTTAAGGTGACAGTAGCCACTTCGCACACCAGGCATGTTGCCAGATGCCAGCGGCCGTGCTCTTGAATCTCCTGCAGCACTCCAAAGCTTGAATTCAATGCTGGCCAAGCGAGTTTGGTACCCCGCACCTTGGAAAGCAAGACCTGTCTCCACTTTGTAACACGACATGCCATACAACGTCGAAATCTGTCGACATGCACTTCAACCTAAATGACAAGCTGTGCAAGATGGAGACAGGACGGCTCACGAAGAGAATAACGAATCTGACTTACGAAGAGTGTCTGCATTTTCACCTTAAGGCTTGAGCCAGCTGCTACCTGTCGGCTTGGGCCAACACTGCAGCTGGCTCAAGGATCGTCTCCACCATGCAAGGGTGGACAAACTGAAACTGACACGCTTTTAACATCTTGCCCGCAACAGTCTTGTGGGCGCCGGCTTGCAGGGTAAAGGCAGCCACTAAACGCGTAACCCAAAACCCTCGCTGCGAAGTCGACGAAGACACAATCCAACCGCCAACTACCCTCATACTCCACCCCGCGCAAAAGCCACCTCAAAAGAGACTAGTGACTGCATCAATGCACTGGACAGTTCCGAAGCTTACTACGTCCAACATCTCCACCCCATGCAAAGCAAGAGCACAAGCAATGAAATCTACAAGCAACGCCTAGCCTGTGAAGCCGGGAGTTCAACCGACAATGTAAGGACAACGCTTCGTTTTGCATTCGTTGCCGCCGGTTGAGCTTGCTCGTCTGCACATACGCTCGCTGCTCTGCGTGCAGCTTTGACTGCTCACAGCTACAAGGCAGCGCTACATCCTGCAATCATGCCTTGGGCACGCCTCCATGCAATCTAGCATT
The DNA here is from genome assembly GCA_905231915.1 of Symbiodinium necroappetens. NCBI lineage: Eukaryota > Dinophyceae > Suessiales > Symbiodiniaceae > Symbiodinium > Symbiodinium necroappetens. The sequence goes on along the minus strand of CAJNJA010015264.1, from coordinate 22,857 downwards.
CGAGGCAGGATGAAGCTGCAAAGAGTGTCCAGACACACTGGGTGGCTGTCCACTGCACTCACAAGCTGCGACAGCTTTGCTGAAGGTGGAAGAAGGCGTCCTGCGTGAAAGCACCGACCGTGATCCAAGCCATCCGGTGTCTAGCAAGCTGCTGGCGCTTAAGTCCTGCTTGATAGGGCGGCAACCAAACGCAAGGCTAATGGCCACTTTGAACCGGTCGCTGCTGCCCCAACCGCCGCAGCTGAGCAAATTACGTCGGCTTCCTCAGCTGTTCCATGTGCCTTGCCTGTTGCTCAGGAAATGTGCGTGCACAAGCCCAACACGTGTTTCAATGCAGGTCGAGTCCAATTCAATTTTGTCAATATCCCTCGCACACCTCAATCCCCAGCTGAAAATTGAACCGCACTGTCGAAGCAACAGTTCGAGGGTCCAGGCGATCCAACTGGAGGTCACCGAAAACTTGAAGGCCCCACCTCCACTTCGGCACGCGATCGCAAGCACCAAGTGTAGTGCCTTAGCTTCTGCATGCTTTCTGTGATGGGCCCGGAAAAGGTGTATGCATCCGGCAGAGAACAAACATGACTGCGGCCCGAGTTCTGTAGATGAGCAGATCAGCTCGAAGCAAGCGCGGGCTGAGTTCTGTAAAGATTTGGAGAGCCGACTTCCAAGCACTTCCCTTGTCACAAGCACTGCTCACAGTGCTGTAGCTGACGAGGTCGGCCTTAAAGCCAGCTTCCAGCATCTCCCATAGCAGGCACAGGGCACCCTGCCACTCGCCGCCTGCACTTGCGCACAAGATCCACGAAGCCCCGGTAAGGACAAACCCAGCTGGGGGGGTGGAGTCCAAGCCTTTCTCGTATGCATCGAGAGCCGCATTGTACACCTCTGGACTTGGCCAGGAGGCCCCAATATTCCGAAACCTCACATTGCTTTGAGAGTGCTTTGTGCTGTGCTTGGCACGCTGGCATCTCAACAAGCCATCTTGGGACCAGGCCAAATTACAGCGTCGTGCCAGCGGTGTGCTCTCCTTAGTAACAGTCCGGCCAGCGGCAGGCCTTTCGCGAGTAAAGCTTCCTGGCAGAGCCTAGGTGCAGCTAGGGCTCCCAAGAGCACTCAGAATGGCGGTGTGGGTAAAAGAGTCGGGGGCCATCCGAGCCCGGCCCATGTTCGCCAAAAGTGCCAGGCTCTGCTGCCAAGCAGCACCTGGCTTCCAGGAAGCTCGTGCAAGATTTACACCATCCGTTTTCACTGCCGAAAAACGACGCTGGGATCAGTGCCTCCCTCATATCTTGAAACTCGAATGCAACAAAAGCACTGCCGGCACAAGCATGCAGCGCAGTGTTGAAGGAAATCCGGTTCTTCAACCCCCTCATGCAAACCAGGAGTGCAAGAGCTCCGCGCCACCGGCCAGCATTGGCACAAGCTGTGATGACTGCATTGTATGTGATCGCATCCGGCTGTACATCTTCCAGCCCACACAAAGTAGCCAAGGCGAGCTCCCAACAACTCGCTGCTGCACATGCACTCAGAGCAGTGTTGTAGGTGGCGACATCTGGTTTGGGTTCTTTGCCACGAAGCACATCCAGGAACTGCAGTGCCCTCTGCCACTGTCCGCATTCTTCCAACGAGGCAAGAAAACTGTTGCACAAGGTCAAGACAGGCCCCTCGTGGATCCACAGCAGCTGCAGGGCTTGCTGCCAATATCGCCTGAGGGAGCTCATTGCGGAGACATAGAGCCGGCTGTTGGCAACAAGCCCCCTGCGCGAGGCGGAAAGTCCCACATCAAAGAATCAAAGAGCGTAAACACTCGTGCACGTGTCTGTCAAGGGTCGACCTTACACCCCGACCTGCCAGCCAGCTTCAACAGCAAGTGTAAGCAAGGTTCCCAAGAGCTGCATGGCGCACAGGCATTCACAACCGATCCCCATGCCACGATATCAGCCTGAGCAAAGCGAGCTGCCTCTGCACATGAAACGAAGCCGTCTGGGAACAGCAAGGGCCCGGAAAGCATCCCCCGGTCCTCGACGTACCCTCTTTCCAGCGCCGCAAGCAAAGCTACGGAGCGAAGCCACAAGCCTCCTTTGGAACCTCAGTCTGTCTCTTTGCAATGGAGACTTCAAGGAGGATTTTCTGCAAGATCAAGAGACAGCGAGAGATTGAAGGAGAGAAAGAGAAAGAGACAGCGTGTGCACGTGCATGCTGCGAGGAAGCTCCTTTGCAACTGCGAGGCAGGCTGAGATGGCAGAACTGTAAGTGATCAGATCTGCCTCGAGGAAGCTTTCCCGCAGGCCCGACATCATGTCCATCGGAATCTGCCATTGACGTCCTGTCACGCCTCGGTCCCGGAGCTCCTTTCTAGGCCCCTTCCAGGCATTCGACGCAACTGTCGCTGAGACGTGTGCTTGTGGCTGCAGTGTTGTAGGTAAGGATGTCTGGGTTAAGACCACATTCTGCATCGCCTAGAAGCTGCCAGGCCCATGCCCAGCAAGTGGATTGCCGACACGACTTGATGGCCTGCTGGAGACAGGTTGCGACAAACGCCAAACTACTAAGTTGGACAAGAACCCATGCATTGTCACTAAGCCCAAGTTGCAGCACTGCAAAGGATCCTGTTGAGCTCCACTCCTTCAGCAGTCGCACTTTCCAGAAGGACGACCGCTCTGTCCCACACCTTTCTGATAAGGCAGGACAATTTGCCGAAAGTGCCTCTGGGAGAGCATTGCAGCCCCAACTAGGACCAAGTCCAAGCCAAGCTGCCTCCGATGCTATCGCGCGACAAACCTCCACCTGTGACTTCATGCCTGCACCGTCTCGCAGATTCGCCCGTCGTCTTTGGCATAGCGCAAGGATGCTGTCTCGGAGAGTCGAATTCAAACCGCGTGATGTTGTAGTGTCTCATCAGGCGATTTTAACAGCTCGGGCCATAATGCCACGCTTTTGTTGCAACAGACTCTACCAAACCTCTTCAACCGAACCTCCGGAACCCCAACCCCCCAGCCAATCAAGGTTCACTTCGCCACTTCGGGGGAATCGCTGTGGGAAACCGCAGCCGCTTGAAGTTCGGGGCTAGGCCGATCCCAGTCTACCCGGCATGGAACAAGAATTTGAGGAGCTCGCAGAAATCCCAACTCATAACTCTGCTCTAAACCAAAACCTCCATCTGCCCATATGCGGATTACAAAAGTGATCCGTGCACAAACACGCACAGTTAGGGACCAAGCCAAAGACTTGCCTGGCGGCATCCTTGGAGGGACTGCAGGTGCCTCCCAGGAAAGGCGAATGCTTCTGAACTTGAAGCCTTAGCAACAAGCCGAAGTCCCTTCTACAAAGCTAGGTCTTTGGCAAAGCGAGCTGCATGCCTGCAAGCTGGCATGCTTGTAGAGGTAATACAGGTAGAAGAAGACTTCCAAGCCCAAGAGGAAGGACAATGACTCCTGACATGTGGACCAAGCCATTTCAGGCTGGCCCGTTCTGGCATACTTGGCGACGTGCAAGACCACGATGGCATTTATCTTGCTATAATCTTGGACGTGTCTTCAAGCCGCAACTTGCCCTCAAGTGCCTGCCTGCAGGCCCCAGATCAAGGCTGCGCGGAGTATTGCGAGGGCACCCTGTGGCTGCACCTGGTTTGCAACGCATGGGCACTTGCGTCTTCCACCAATTCGCTCGAGGCTAGAAAAGATGTAGACTCTAGACAAAGCCTTAAGCCCAGCAAGTACTGTAGTCCAGCAAACCATTCAAACTTCCGACGTCTGCAAAAGGCCAGCAGCACACGTTGCACGGAGCGTCCGGACAAACTGCGCATCAGTCGCCAGGCCTGCCATAAGGCTCACGAGACCCTGCTTCATAACTCCCCACACACAGGCACGCTCTGGCGCTTTGGTGCGGCAGGTGGCAATCTAGCGGAATCTAGCGTCGAAGACGGAAGGTAGCAGGAAAGCACGTACCCCGGGTACCCCCAACGCACACTTCCTGCACAGCCCAAACCCCCAACACTCTTGCTTACTTGCCAGAGTGTAGGCGCATCGGGGGAAGCAGAGGCATACGCCCATGGGGCGCAGCCCCCTATTGGGGGATGAGTCAGCTGAGCAAGGCAAAGTACCGGTAAGTACCAACCCCTCCACGCGCATGCGCGCAGCTCTCTCTCCCTCTCTCTCCCTCTCTCTCTTGCTTGCTTGCTTGCAGGCCGTTTGGAGCTATGGGGAGACGCGCCCGCACCCCCCTGCGCCACAGCGCTCCCTCTCTCTCTCTCTCTCTCTGTCTTGCTTGCTTGCTTGCTTGCTTGCTTGCTTGCTTGCTTGCTTGCTTGCTCTCTTGCTCTCTTGCTCTCTTGCTCTCTTTGCTTTGCTTTGGGGCTGGGCTACGAGCAGTCCTCGCAGCCCGCGCAGCCGTGTAACCCCATCCACCATTTTGTTGGATGGGCTCTGCTGTACCACGGACTCGAGGTCTAGTAGTGTGTCGGACTGTTGCGCCCCCGTGGGGGCAGGTTGACGAAAAGCTTGCTGCTTGCTTGCTTGCTCGGGGTATGGGCCTCCGGGGAAGCCCTGGCCCGTAGGCCTACCCCCTTGGCGCGCGGTTGTCTGTCAGCGCTTCCCCTTTGGGGGGCGAGTGTCCTTCACCTGTACACTGTCTACACTGTGTTCCCCTGCAAGCTTCTCGACGACTTCGCAAAAACAACCCTTGGAGTAAAGGGCAAGGAGGCTAGTGACAAAGACCAGCAAATCGGGTGCCTCGGGAAATGCAAAANNNTCTCTCTCTCTCTCGCTCTCCCTCCCAGGCATGGCGAACCTTCGAAGTTCCCTGGGGGATGACCCTGTTGATTTCCTCGATCGCAAGTTGGCACACTCTCACTCTTCCTCTCTCTCACGAACTCCGGGAGGAGTCAGCCGTGCGCCCTGTTGTGACAGTATCTGCCTTCTGTCGTGCCCTATCTCTGCCGGAACCGGAATTCGGGATAAGATTCTCCGGCCAGGTGGGTGCCATACAAGACATCACAAGTGCGTCAGACGGGTGTCTGTCTTGTTGGCGGTGCTCGATACACTTCTCCAAGAAAGTTGTAGGGGGCTGACGCTTCCAAAATGAGAAGGTAGCAGGTAGCCATCGGCAATGTGCTTCGGGAAGCTTTCCGGATCCCTTTGACATGGACACGGTAAAGGTCCTACTGTTGTTTTCACAGAACTGACCAGGATCGAAACTTCGTTGGCGTGGTGCTTGACTCACAACACGGATCTTGCTGGTCTTTCTTGGCCATGGCTTTCGGCAGGTACCCAGCTGGGTCCACACAACAGCACACCCTGAGTCACCGCTTCCCTGACCCAATCGACCTGGGATAGACTATGCTCACTTCTTTGCACTGAACAACGCGAGGCATTGCTTGCTTCCAACTACATCAAAGCGACCACCTGAAAAGCACACGTTTGCTCTCATGAAGCCAAAGAAGCGCCGGGCTCGCCCAGTACATGTAGGAGAGCGGTGCAACCGCCTTCTTGTGACTGAGCTGGGGTGCTGGGTGCCAGATATTAGCCGGTATGGGGATGGTCTGCCGAACGGCTCTCTGACGCTCGGTACCGCAGAATCCTACCACTGGCTGAGTAGCATCACGCATGGTGCTGACGTCACTAGCAAGCTTGCAGAATGTCTTACATACCGTGACTCCACCCTCAACATCTGCAAGTGTAATCCTGACAGAACGGACTTGAAATTCATGCGACTCCTCCCCACCAAACTCAAAACTGCCCGAAGGTGCAGGTAAACTGAGCTCTACCCCAGTTCTACCTAGTAGGAAAAAAAGCTCTCAAAGTTGCCTGGCTGCCGGCGAAAACAGTCAACTCGGACATGCCTTCAAAGGCCAAATAAGGAAGGCTTTGACCAGGCTCATCTGCACCTGAACACATCTAGAATCTCATACAAAGAAGCAAGCAAGGCTGCCCAAGTACACTTAAAGCGTTGCATGTGGCCGAGAACGAGACGCTGCAGAGGGCGGTCCCCTCGCTTGCCCAGATGGTGTTGATGACATGGCCTGCATTCGAAGTCCAATCGTCCACTGGCACGACAATTGTGCCCGCGTGGGTCCCCAACACTGAAAGAGAACCGCGACGACCATGACTCTGACGACCGCGACGGCTGGTCGTCACGAGATCATAGGCAGGTCAGAGGAAAAAAGTCATGCACTGGCTGTCGTCTGTTTGCATCGCTGGCACACGATTCGATGTCCAACAGCGACCACCGAACCATTGAAGTTTGTACCCGTGGCAACGTGGTGACGACATGTTCAATTCCTGATCCACTAGAATACCTCTCCGACCCAGCTGCCTGTTTGGATCGATCGGACCAGTGAGTACAAGCGAGACTTCCTTGGCGAAATTCACTGCAAGCTGAGACATTTCGTGATTGGCAAACAAGCCAGGCCCGGGTCCCCTTGGCAGGCTCTGTCTTGCCATCAGGACTCTGCTGTCTGCGCATGTTGTCACTTGACTACATAGACAAGCACCGTGCAAAACCCTGGTAGGCTCAGCTGCTCATGGCGGACAATCTCTTCTGCCAGTCTTGCATCCCATGTCTCTCCTGTCTGTACCGTGGCATGATCCCTGGGGACTCAAGCTCAGAGCAGCGGTAATGGGGGTTGGTGATGGACAGCACATTCACACAACAAACTTGATTGACCGCTGGCGCAGCGACATCTTAAGTTTTATGAGCCTCCAGATGGGTGGTCCAGACCCCGAGCTGCGACATGAAGTGTCACAGCCAAAGGATGCACGACTTGGACTGAAGTATGCACGTATGAAGCGGAGAAGAGTCTGTCTTCCATGCCAAACCGGCCACGAGAAGCGTGCTCTTGGGCTCTCATTATTGAGATTGCACCTGCTGATCCCAAGTCCTTTGCAACCCTCAACCCCTAAAACTCTGGATGAGCTGTGGATGTGAAGACTTTGGCGAATAACGTGTTGGGCGATGACGACATTTTGACTTGACTCGCTGCGACTGGTCCGAGTTGATGTGCGGCAGTAGTTGCACAGGATCGATTAACATTGGCAACCTACCCTCTGCAACGTTGCGACACTAATGCTCGACGCAAGGCTCCAGACCTCCTGATTGGACAGTTCTCCGGGCGAGAGCTGAACAGAGTCCAACATGCTTCGTCTTGGTGCCTTGCCGCTGCTCGATAAAGACTGGCATCCCCATATGCAACTCTGAGAGCCGTTGTTACGTGGGAGAATTCAGACCATCTCCCCTGTTTTTTTGCGACTTTCTGCATCCAGACGCAGAGCTCGACAACGCACAACCAGCCACGGTGATACCATGCCACGCAGCCACAAGACATTCGTGACACTGTACAGTGCACGGCAACGTTCTGCTGGCACCAGCCGCGTTTCGGCTTTCAGCCTGCCGGAGAAGAAACTTCCTTACCCTTCGACGCACAAACAACAGCAAGGTAAGACTAGCACCGAAGGTTGACGACTGCATGAAGGTCAAGCCTGACAGCGGCGCACACTGCAAACTGCCTCGTTTTCGCTGCCGTGCCTCCGGGAGGTACTCAGGAGAGGGTCGGCTCTCGTGCGAGCTTGAGCGGAGTCTCAGAGCAAAGACTTTGCCGGCTTTGCCAGTTTGGATTCTCCGGGTGTAAAGTGGCCTCGCCTGCGCTTCTTCCGACGGCGCTTCGGTACAGTGCTGGACGAGCTGGAGGAGGACGTAGAGGAGATCTCCTCCCTGATATACAAAGCCGTTCGACTACTTTCATGCGATCCCAGCCCGATCGTCCAACGTTCACTGTGATCCCAGCCGGTCGTAGCGGTTGTAGGACGGCGATCTACGAGCTTCTTTGAAGGGTCTGTTGAATTCCTTCAGGTTTTTGTGTGGGGTCCAGAACGCCACGGGTGACTCGCATGCGCTCCTCCGGATACATCCACTTGGCTGGACTTAAGCTCGCGGAGCCCCTGGCCAAGCTCCCGACACAAACCAAGAGTTTGTCACAGGCCGGCGCCAGGCCTCCGCTCCACTTCTCCAGCTTCGGGAGGAAGATAAACCTCAGTGCAAATCAAAGGCCAAAAGCCCAGGAGCCCGACAACTGTTGGACCAGTAACTCCTCCTGCACGGCTTCTCCAAGCACCCTTGCGAGTGGGCCACATCGTCCCATTGGTGCCTTCGTGTCAGCTACAGCATGGGCTTCTACCAAACCTTCCTAAATTTCCTTGTCCTTCCAACCCCGAGGCACCGACGCAGACGACAGGGAGAAGGTGATCGTCGAAGATAGCCTAAATGGTCCCACCTGGAACGACTGAGAGTCTAATGCAAAAGGAGGGTGTAAGAGGCCTATGCAGATGCAACAGGTTTCAGAAGTCAAAACCGAAGCTATCCTCCAGCAGTCGCGCGAGATTTGAAATTGAGTTGCACACTCGGGCTCGTCAGCGGCAACCTGTGACATCTGATGTTCTTCGTCCAGGCGAAGTTTCCGGAGCATCTGGCACCAGTTGATCTCCCCACACAACGGAAATCCGCAGGGCCGCACTACGCGAAGCCAAGGCAGGCTACTTTCCCGTCCTCATAGGCCCGCATGTCGTAAGCAGCATTGAGTGGATTCAAGGGGTCGTGCGGAGCGGACACGGGCTTGGTAACTCCTGGACAGGTAGGGCAGGCATGCTGCATGAAACCACTCGCTGTCGTGATCATAATAACAATCGCAATAGTCATAATAAGAACAATAGCAACAATAGCAATATTCGCAACAACAGTAGTAGAAAAAATCGTGATAAGAAAGATGACGGTTATCATAATAATCATAAAAGCAATAGAAATTATGGTGATAATGGTACTACTAATAATACTAGTCATACTCGTAGCAGCAACTGCTGCTACTACCGTCTCCACTGGTTGAGCATGTGCTTCAGATGGCGAGCGATCGGAAAGCAGCGAATGATGGCTCCGCGGACGAGGCGCGACTTCTGATCCACATCCATGGTGTGACGCAGACCACTTGTATTTCCGTAAAATTGCAGAATGTCCAGCACGTGCCTAGCCTGCGGCATGCCACAGGCCGACCTAAACCTCACTCTAGACTATAGTTGAAGCTGGCCGAGGAGTGTCATGCAGAAGTCAGTTGTTTTCATTTCTCACACAACTGCCTGCTTCTGATTTCTCAAGCTCGTCAAGCTGTGCCTGAGAGTGGCATAGCTGCTGCCAAGGTTTGCCGGGAACTTGCAGAGGCTGCGGCCACCAACTCTTCCAAGCTTCGGAACGGCGCCTGGCCTTGCGAAACAGGACATGGGCCACTTGGCTTGAATGGCTTGGCTGGCGCTGCTGCAAGTCCCGGCCTTCCGCCTCATCCGTGTCCGGAGCCTCTGCCTGCACCTTCGTTCACATGCTGCTAGCGGCTGCTAGCGTTCAGCACTGCGCATCGTGGCTTGGCCGGCCGGGCCCTTGGCCGGCCGTTCTTGCTGCACCACTTGGATCAAGTTGTCGATTGCATCCTGCAGGCCTCCGTTCAAGGACCATGCTGCCTGCCGACTCTACATGTCCGTTTGTACCTGGCCTGGGTCGTCTTGGAAGGCGGCTTCCAGTTCCTTCATTGAGCAGATGAGACCAAGCCTAAATGACTCTCGCCTCAGAAAGCAGAATATGCAAGGCCTCTTGTTCTTGTCTGAACCGCTCACGTTCCTGCAAGCGTATCAACATTCGCTTCGACAGAGTCCGCAGCGAGCAAGGTCATGCGACCTTCTCCCTTTAACTGCCTCCTTCCACAAGAACCTCCGCCTTGTTGGCAATGATTGTACTGGTAGCACCCTATGAGAAAGAAACACCCTCGTTGTTCACCGCCGAAGCAGAGGTAAGGAGCGAGGAAGGAAAGCACAAACGAAAGAGCTGGCCCATTCCTGTCTGTAGGCCAGCGCCCAAACTTGAGTCACTTGGGACTTCCGGTTACATCCACCGGTGGTTGTTGGCGCTGGTCCTCAACACCCCCCCGTCCGGAGATGGGCCGGAGGCCGCATTGCTTAAATCCCGATGGCCCCAGTCATGAGTGCAGGTCCTCCAAATGACACCATGTCAACAATAAGAAATGCGTTCATACTCGGATTGCACGACTCCAGGCGAAGTTCGGTCCACAGTGACGGTACTGTGTTATATGCTCTGTGACTAACAAGCAATGGACTGAACGTGAGACCGAAGAACGGCGAGATCCCGTGAGCCTCAGTCAAGTCACCTCGTTGGACTGTCACCGCTTAGGCGCCGAGATTCCCGTGCCCTTGCATTCGCAGCTCAGTGTGCTTTGCATTAGCTTTCCGTAGGTCTTTTTGAGCAGGATCCTTCATGCTGTGCTGTTGTTGCTGCCGGGCTGTTGCCGTGATCATCACGGCCACCTTCCTGTGAATGCTGCGAGGTTTGTATTGACTCGCATACCTATTTGGATGCAGCAATATGTGAAGGCTGTCAGAGTACCGGCTTTAACCGTCCTCGCGCTTGAGCCTGCGTTGCTCTCGTCGCATCTCTTTGGCGATCTTCCTGCGAAGGAGGCTCAAGCAGGTCGCAAGAAATTATGAGCAGCTTATGGGAGCGTCTCCTGCGCTTCTTCATCTCGAGAGACTTGGCCTAGCTCGTGCCAGAATTTGAAGTTTGGCCCGGGCCAGTGCCGACGCACCTCCAGCAACCCAACTTCACTGGAGACCAAGTCACCTGACAACGAAATATTGAAGAACATCCTACTGGCTGCGTATGGCATGTATAAAGCGCGATCCATCAGTACCTCTTTTCATGGAGACGACAAGCCCCATCAAGCCCCGGTCACGAGGCTCGCTTCAACAGTACAGCATACGATGGAAAGTCCCACGCGAAGCGATGCTGGTCTGTGATCACGGATGGGTCTTCAGAAAATAAAGTGGCCTCCTCCAGCACCTCGAGTTCCACGGATGACCCTATTTCAGGCCAAAAGCAATCGTACCACTCCCAAGGACCTACTTTGTTAGCTCGGTTCCAGCCGAGGAAAGCTTTGCCGCCAAGCCTGAGCTTTTGCAGAAGTTGGTGGGCCACCTCACACTGCTCCTCAAAATTGAGGTGCAGCAAGGCTGCATAAGAGAAGACATAATCAAAGAGGCCATCTGGTACCCACTGCAGCTTCCGACCGTCTGCCAAGCAGCTCAAGCCCAAGCTATACCTCGCGGCCCAAGCAGCCGCTGGGGTAACTTCAATGCCCAGCGAATCAACATCATAGTAGGCTTTGGCCCAAGACATGGTAAAGCCACAACCAGACCCCCAATCCAACAGCAGCTCACCGGGCTGGAAACCGAAGCGTTCTGCAACCACTACAAGGACACACTTCAAAGCATCCTGCAGGTCTGCACCCCAGGCGCCGGTCTGAGACTGACAGCCTCCATCCGAGGATCGAGTCCTGTATTTCTGCATATCATCATCGTCGGCCTGTCCCGCACTGTCGTCTGCCCATCCCCACCAGACAGATGCATTACCCTCATCCATTGTTACGGGACATTGAAGTGAATAAAACCTCTCTCTGCGCCGGATCAAGTCAAAATTTCTGACCTGAGAAGGAGGCAGAAACGGACGACGCAAATCAAAACCAGAAGAGTCAGGAGACACGCAGGTCTCATTGATGTGATTGAGGCATTTCCCTCCAGCCAGTTTACGATCCGCTCTTTGGACTTCCTCGCGCTTCTGCGACCAAGAAACAGCAGCAAAGCTGCCCAGCCTAAGCTGATTAGCATGAACAGGTGACAGGACTCGCCGAAACAAGTCGCCGCCGCGATCTCTTCGATTCCGGCAAGCTGTAAGCAACTGCATGTCACTTCTCCTCACAGCGCACAAAGATGACGACAGGTCAGCCCTCGGTATAAATCTTCGGGAAATGTACATGCCGCCGTCGGGTAGGCTACAAAGGCTTTCGGGCCCAGCAGGATCTAGCTGCGAGTACAGAAGCTGCTGTGATGCCAGCAGGGGGAATGGGAAAAGGGGTCGCCAGAAGCGAATCCGCTGTCGCGCAAGAGGAGACAACGCATCCCTCTCTCTTTCTGTCTGCCAGCTTGGCAAGCAATCAGGAAGAAGATGTTCCTCTTGAATCACACCGGCAACGAAGAACTGCTTGTGTACCGTGGAAACAGCTTGGAGACCGGGCCAACATGTCAACTTTTTGCAGCTCTGAAGGTGCTGCCAGGCCCTTTTCACAAAGTCGAGCAGATCTTGTGCGGGCGCACAGGTCGCGGCGAGCTCGCAGTGGCGGCAAGTCAAACGCAGGAACTCTGCCCAGGAAGTCTCACCTGTGCCCTGTGGGCCAAGGCCTGGCGACTCTGCGCAGTCACTGTCCAGCTCATCAACATTACAGAGGTCAGACATTTGCCAAAGCTCGAGCCCAGACGCCAGTTGAGATAATGTTGAGATCCGGAAAGGCCATGGAAGAAGAGGCGCAGGTTGCTAAGGCATGAAACCCAACGCACCTCTGAAGAGACCCTAGAACTGGCGCCTGTTGCCGGGGTCTGTGCAAGGGCATCATCTCCTTTCTCAATGCCCTGTCCTGCTTCCTGCCCCCGAGACAATGTACACTTCCAGCAGCACTGCACTGAGTTCCTTGCGCGACTAGTTTGACTAGAGGTCCTTCTTCTCCTTCTTCTTCTTGTTCTTCTCATGACTCTTCTTCTCCTTTTTCTCCTTCTTCGTTTTCTCCTGGAAGCACGTCGACACTCAATACCGCATTCCGGCTTCGGCTGTGAGCTTGGCCGTGTCCTTGCCAAGCTTTTTACCTGCCGAATCTGGTACCAATGGCTCGGGATTCTCCTTGCTCCGGCATTGCACACGATCCGGAGACAAGAAGTCAGCGTCGGGCATGTCCTGAGCGACGGCGACAGCGCCGCCCCTCAGCGAATTGGAGCGTACAAGGCCGCGGAGGTCTGCACCTCCCAGAGCTGGACTGCCCAGGCCCCGCATGAAGTGGCAGAGCCTTTGGTGTTCAGACTTCGCTTCTCGCCGTTGGTCTTCCTGCCAGATCTTTGAATTTGAACAAAGAAATAGAGGAACACCTCAAACGTCGCGATGGCCTTGCAATCTGCAATTGCACCTCAGGCAACCTACGCGCCCAGCTTGCAGCTTCCATCTCTGCCTGCACAGGACGCAGGTCAAACCTATGCCGGGCTGTCTGTGCTCTGCCTCCGTGAAGCCAGCTCCTGCACGACTAGAAACCCACGGTGTCCAGAGTTTCGGGGGGATAAGAGGCAACATGTCCTGCACCTGTCTTGGCTGCCCGTCGTGCCTCCTTGGCAACGTTTGCAGCAACACGTCTTCGCGGCATGAGAAAAAGAACCCAATGCTGCCCGACCGCATTGCGAGCAGCTGCAATCTCTTCATGGCTCCTGATAAACCTCGGAGGGGACTAGCAAGAATTTCCAAACCAAAAGGCTGGCCAGAACCCTTTCAGACGAAGCCATTTAGAAAATATGCCTGGACATAGCTTCGTCGGCCCATGGCCAGCCATGAACTGGAATGATTGAAACTCCCTGCAGGCTTCGACGTCGTGCCTTGCATGTATGCTTGTGACCCAAAATCCGCCGTGTTCTCTCTGTGTTGCATGTATCTGAAAACTGTAGCTTTGCCGATTCCGTGTCAACCAGTACTGTAACTTTTGAAATAATAGTGCTAAGTCAAGTCTTTCTGTGCGACTCGGCGGCAGAAGCATTCGCGTTCAGGTGTATTCCCTTCTTCAGCTTATGCATCTACAGCGATGTCACTGCGGCACTGGCACCTCAGAGTCGGCAGGAGACTGGCTGAGATATTTTGCTGCATTTTGCATCGCCCAGCAGCCCTGGTAATGTGGGGATCAAGCTCTCTCTCTCGGCCTCTGCAGCTGCGATGTGCTGCGTGGCCTTCGTCCTTCGTTTGCAGACCGGTTGGCCAGCTCTTTGGATCTTGCGATCATTCTGGTCTCGCGACGTCACTCTTTCCGACTACCGGGACAAGTCTTCTTCAAGCGGGACGGCGCCAACACTGGAATCGTCGGGATGCTGGCTGCCGTTTGCTTCGCCGTCTTCAGTCTTCTCTGAAGAATCCAGGATTGGCTCCGCTTTCGAGCATGTGTCCGTTGTGGTCCGGCTGACGACCGCTGCCTGCATGGCAAGCTCAGCAGGAGTCTCATCGCCAGCACCTTCAGGAAGACCAGCCGCTTCGATCACAGCGTCCTGCTTTTCTCCTATCTGCGCTTGTGAGGTCGCGTCGCATGTTTCGGGGATGCCTCCAGCTTGCCCATCCTTCAGGGCACTACCAACACATGCCAGGTTCGTGCTTACCCTACGAAGTTGTTGGTGCGAGCAGCGCTTCTAACTTACCTTATCGCCCATGTGACCCCACCACAGTGGTCCTGTACCACCTGTCTACTTCTCTCCTCAAGCCTCTCGACCAAGTCGTCCAACGGCGCTTGGAGGTCGCTTCGCTGATCAGGCAGAGACTTTGAAGGTGCTTCGGCAGGCATGCCTTCCACATTTCCTTGCCGTGCTCTTGCTTCAGTCTGGAGCTCAAGCGAAGGCTCTGCAGGAAGGCCTTGGGAAGCCTGTGCCGGCGGTACCGATGCTTCCGGCTCTCCCGCCACTTCCGGTGCTGCTTGCATCGCTGTTGGTGGCTCGGGAGGCGGCTTTGTCGGGACAGGCTCAGGATCTCGATCTTGAGGGTTGCCCTCGGACTGGTACAGGGGGACCTGCAAAAAGAATCTGACTTGACCTAGTCTTCACTTCCTCCTGAGCCGAGCCTGGAGACCCAGCAAGCTTCCAGCCAAGCTCTCCGCCGCGGCAGGGAGACCCAGCTCTGAAAGGAACTCTTGGTCTGGAGGCACGATGTACACCTCAAAAGCACTCGATGAGCCTTTGGTGCTACAGCTGCTGCGGCATGCACGGTATCTCAAAGCTAGCCAGCTACAGTTGACGTGGCAACCAGAGCAGGTCATGCAGTTGCAAGGAGTGCGACCAGGGCAAAGAAGGGCGCAAGGGACTCCGCCGGACAACTGACCAAGCACAGTGCCAGACGCCCAAACTCCGGTGACGGAAATGCCGGATGGGAAAAACTGTAGTAAGGGCCCCTGGGAAATCCTTGTTACCAGGGCCATTTTATGGGCTAAGTAAGCATTTGGATTCAGAGGGTATGGGAAGACTGTGGGTTGCAAGCCAATTCTGATCGCACGAGACCATTCCTCTATAAAATGGAGTGGGTGACGTTCACAACCCATCGTTCAAAATTGGGGGGACGTCCAAACCATATGCTTATTGGGGTTACCCCCCACGAAAATACCCATCTGATGGCCGCATGCGTCTCGGCCGTCGGCAGCAAAGGTTTTTCTTCTTTGTTATGTGAAGTTTTCGGACCGGTGGCATGCTTGCAGCGGGAGATGAATTTTGGGAAAGCGGTGCGTCGACGCTTGGTTTCGCTCCTTCTAACAACGTCGTAGATTTCACGCAGTTATTTTGGCAGTTGTTCCGCCACTCCGCCACGTGTTTCTATGTAGTGGCGACTCTTCTTGTGTACTCCTTGTTGCTGGGATAACCACGAAGGCACCAAGAACATGCTGCGCAAGAGCTGCACTCGGTGGCCCACCACGCTCCGAGGCAGCTCCGCCAGCCCCACGCGCTTGCGGGAGACGAAATAGTTACGAAGAGCAGCCCAGGCATCCTGCCGAGTGGAAGCGAGGCCCCGTTCACGTGCTTTCGATTCGCACACCAACTCACAGAGGCCTGCTCGCGACCTTCTGATAAGGAGAAATGCCAGACCTCTCAATGAGCTCCAATGGCCGCTCTTTTTCGGCACGTCAAACTCAACTGCAGTTGACTGTCGAGATGCTGTGGTGAGGTCATCCGCCCACTGCAGGTGCCTCCGACCTCCAGTTTTGCAGTGGGTTGGTGCTCTGTTCCGGGTTGACAAACACACTGGGGCACCCAACAGTGTTCGAGGCGCACCCGCTGATCGATGTCCAGCCTTTGGGCCCCATGCATGCACTATACATAGCTTTTTTTTGCATCATTCACAACAGGCGTTCGGAAAGAAACCACGAATTAAGCCGGCCCGTGCAATATGATTCAGTTGTCACGTCAACTCTTCGACAAATGCACCACAACGACCAAATGCCGACGTGCTATTTGAACTACCTGAAGCCTGGCTCCAATGACTAAGCATCGCGCCGGTGACTTTCTGGAAGTGAATTTTCGTTGCCACCCACGAAATGTGCGAGGACGTCGCAACACTTGGCTCCAAGCCTCAGAGGATGAATGTCAGCAAACCTGGAAATCACGATCGACCCTGCTTTGAGGTTCGCCGCTCTGGTGTTTGTGCGTGCGTGGTATGCTTTGGAAGAAAAACAAGAAGATCAATTTCAAGTTCACGTTGTCAGGACATTTGTTTATTGAACGTACTTTCGGGAGGCTTGGAGTTCTTTCGTTCATACCAAGAGACCTGCCCAAAGCCCACGTAAGGCCGACACAAACCCAATGTCCCCATGAAAGTCCACTCCGGCACGAGGCCCGCACAAACCGTGCAAAACCTCTCAGAGTAAATACTAGGACATAGTTGCACAGTTAATGCACAGACATGCCCAGGCTGGTGAGCAAGCCCCGAACACAACCGCGAGATTCCTTCACTTCAAGCCCAGGTCGGTGAGCACGGTTCGATTCGGCAGCCCCGAACCCAAACCCCCAACCCTGGCCCTAACACCTTGTAGAACGGTGCACAAGAACATGTTATACCCCCGAGCCGAAGCAATACAGGCCAAGCCAAACAAAGCCAAGCCTGGCCATTTAATCGGCAAGCCCGATCAAACAGAAACCGCACAAAGAAATGGCACACCTCCCACGGAAAACGTCCCATCCTCTCATTCTCAGGCTTTCTTCCCTGACTCCCTTACTCAACACCCCTCCTGGCTCAGCAAGCGACTAGAGCGACATGAATTATCCAGAATGCAGAATGAACAAATTCACGTGTGTCAGGAATGCATGCATGCATGCATGCATGCAGTCACATAGTAGCCAGTTTCGACATAAAGGCTATCACCCACCCATCCATTTGTTGTGCATCTATTCACCTGTGTTTGCATTTAACCATTCAATCATCCATGCATGTGATAAGAGCACCCATCCGCCCATCCACGGTGAATACTGAACTACGTCAGTTTGGAGGGGTCTGAACTCCAGAAGCCTTCGGGTAGCATTCCGAGAACGACATTGCTACTCGATAAAACAAGATATGAAACTGGTCGGACTTCTCACCAGCACTGCGAAGCTATCTGATATGCTCAAGGGCCCTACAGCCGCGGATATACAACAATCACGTTCACAATCATGGTCATTACAGGGATACATGTTCAGACTCAACCTGTTCTCATGTTGTGAACTGGCTATACACTATACAAATCCGTTAATTAACCTCTGGAGGTATGACATAGTTGTCATCCCCATTGCATGTGGTGTCTGCAGTCTACCGCTCCCGGACTCAGCTACTATGGTACATACAGGCGTATGTCCGGATGTAGCGTCTGCGACCTACGTCTACAGATTCGCGCGGCTTACTCTGTACCGTGTGCACGGCGCATGTGTTGGAATTTGCCATGGATGCAGCGCGTCTGCTTGTTCGGGTCGGCTCGATCAAAACTGGATCCATTGCAAACGCAACTGCGGAACCTATCCTTCCGGATTTGTAACCCTCTACGTGGGATAGGCGTGCCGGGGCGCGCCACGCGACGATTTTCGGCTTGCGAGATTAGTAAATCTCGCCGGTACTTGGGGGAACGGAATTTGGACGCCACCGAAAAAGACGGGAAGTGTCATCTTCGCGTTGCCGCAAGCGCGATCGCTTGAAATTTCCCACAGATAGGCCGAGTGCTGCTCCGGCAATGACAGCCCTCTCAATGTGGTTCGGATCCGCGATCGGGGTTTCAGTGCTAACGGCGCTGTACGCGTGGTGACGCTGTATGAGTGCCCTGCTCCGGAACTTTTTTTGAAGCAGGGCTGTACAGCTATACCTGCCATGTCAGGAAAGGAAGGCCAATGAAGAAAGCCCTGCTCCGGAACTGCTTTGGAAATGCTCCGATTATGACAACCTAGGTGGGGACCCAAACGGCGCATCTGCTGTCATTTACAATTTACAACAGGTCACGCCCTCCCAAAACAAGGCGAGGTGGCGGCTCCCGCCAGCCCCACCCGGCTGCAAAGCAATTGAATTAGACGGATTGTCTCCAAGCAGGAGGAAGCAGGATTATCATGAAATACCACGCAAAAGATCACAAAGAGAGACAAAACGCACCACATCGAAGGCTGGTTACATTCGTGGCAAGTACCCTGGCCATGATTCTACACTGCAAAATACGAAATCGCTTGCGGACGAGGGGCTTGTACAGCTGCAACCGTGGCTCAGAACCCAGATGTACCTTCGCAGTAGCCAACGTCGGAACCAGTGGGTGCATCCAAGCAGTCTGCATCCCACCTCAACTCCTGCCGCACTTGATGCTGAAGGAACGGCAGCATCGTCCAGTTCCTGCGCCGCAGAAGCACGCACTGGGTTGCGAGAGCCTTTTCAAAACCTCAGGGCAAAGAACTGGGCTGTTGCAAGTTTCACGGTACATCATGCGCTTCAAAGACGCCTTTGTCAGGACTTAGCTCATCCCGCTTCAGCGCTACAGCAACCCAAATAACCTGTCCTCAACCTCATCATCGTCAGGTTCCTAGCCCAGTCTTGCTGAAACAAGCAGGACCAGTAGGATTCACTTTTGCGGGAGAGTTCAAAAGTGCCTCCGACTCCTCTCCTTCTGAGTCGGAGTCCGACTCCGATGTTGAGGAATTTGACCTCAGTGGTGTGCACAGGGGCATGGGCAAGGATGGAGCAGGCTCAGGAGCTCGCTTGGACTCTTCGTCCACCTGCTGGGCCTCTTGCCCCACCTTTATTGGGCCTGAACCTGAACACAAGCCCAGGTGAGAAACTGTCTTCAAGGCGCAAGTACCCATTTCCCTCGGGCCGGGGCCAGGAATTGCCTGCATCTTCGCCTTGCGCTTGTGGGCCACAATGCTGTTGGGCGGGGGCATGGGGCTGTCCTGCGATTCGGAACGACGGAGAAATCGACTGAAATCTTGTCGGCTACGTGACTTCCTCTGGCAGTGTCATGCCATCTTCCGCTTCTGCCTGCAGCCAAGAGCTCTTTCTGCATCCATTGGGGGGCCGCTGCGGGCGGGCGTGCACACGCAGAGGCTGAACCGGCCTCTTTCAGCATCGTCAAATATGGATCCTCTGTGTGTGCGCGAAGCAAGTAAGGATCAGACTCCTTAGATGACATGGCCCATGCACGCATATTGCCCGCAGACACTCTGCACAGGCGGAGGTCCAATCTGGTCCGGGCCCGTTTCTTGGGCCTCCCGGTCTCGTCTTTGCGGCCTCGCTCGAGCCATGCCTGGGCCAACCTCGCCACCTGCAGAGGCCAAGGCCACAGCCGCCACAGCTCTGCCCATACAGCGAACTCAGGCGCCTCGAGGTGTGCATCGAGCATGTGAGGACCGCCAGGTAGCTCCGATGCAGGCGGGGTGAGAATTGCCGATGCTGGAGGTGTCGGAATCAATGGCACTGGTGTGAGCGGTGCATTCATCGCTATTGGAGGACGGGCGGGCAGCGGCGTCGGAGGCGCCATTTGCAGACCTTGCATCATCGCCGTTGGCCTTGCGCTCCCGCTATGAAACTCCAAGACATTGCGAGATCAACATTGCAGACATGTTCTACCCAAGCGACGTCGGGAGCGACATGGGCTCCACAGTGCGAGGTAGCCGCCCTGCAAAAGCTGCAGGGATGCCACGAACTTTCGGGCCTAGGCAAACCAGATCAGGATGAGATTTTCTAGTGCGGACAATGTCGGATTCTGTCGCACGAGGGGGCAGCGAGGAGGCATGACCGCTGGTGTCGCACTTTTTGGAGTAGTGCCAAGCCCCTGCACAGGAGCCAGACGGCAAGGCGGATCAGATGTTGAAACCGGAGATCACACAATCAAAATGGATCCACGCCTTTGCCTCAATCCTGTTGCTACATCTTTCTAGTCTGCTGTGTCACTGATACGAGGAATCAGTTCCCTGAGGCATGATCGCCCAGTCCAAGCTAAGAAAATCAGCCACAGTCTGCACAAATTCGTTGCCTCAATGTCGATGCGTGAAAACTGTCGTGGACTAACTTGTGTTGTGCTGTTTGACTTACTTTCTGCTTCATCTTCCGATCATGCATTTAATCAATGTCCCTTTCTGCTTCGTTCGGTCTGTCACTGATTGGCACTTGCTGTAGTTGCTGCCTTATTCCGTCGATATTACACCCTTGTAGTTGCATGCCTGTCTGGCTTTGTCACTTGTATGCTGGCCGTCTTTCTCTATTTCCTCCCTTCTGGTCTTTTACTTCTTTCTCTGTATCTTCTGGTCACCTGCTGCGCAAGCAAAGGTGCTGCATCGGCTTCGGAAGGCGACCACAAGGTTGGCGAGGCCTCGGACGGAGTGTTCCACAGATCATCGCTCGATTTCACGATTTTCTGCAAAGGCAGTAGCGATCGCAAGCCCATCTTTGAAGAATCCGGCCTGTTTGGGGTTGGGTGACTCATCACGCTGCCAGATAGAACTCGTGTCCAAGGCCGCTGTGTTGACGAGCGCTGGCATTGGCAAGGGGAATTGCAAAGGTCCTTCTATCCTGCGCAGCAAATTGCTCATGTTGCAAGACAGCACATGTGCGGCTGCGCTTACATGAAACTTGCCTACTGCCTTCAGCAGCTCAACAGAGGGATGTTTTTTTAAGCAGTGTCAACATCGACCCGGCAATTGTGATAGTCGGCAAGGTCCGTGTGGCACACCTGTAGCCGACCAGCGTGTGCACATACCTTTGCTTTGTTCCCTAAGTAGTCTCAGACCATGGAGTTCTTCACTTGAGCAAGGGTTCTCGCATGTGCACCAGCCACGAAAAGAAATGCAAACAGCACAAACAGTTTCCACGGCTTCTGAGAAGATGCATTGGGCCTCGGATTTTGAACAGAGTTGCGCCCGAACGCCCAAGCTGTCCTCGTGGACTCTTGCCTTTCCACTCGAATCTTTTCGAAAGCATCCTGCACCTCTCATGAATGACAAGCCACGAGTATGTCGAGAGCCTGTGGTGGACTTGACAAGAGGGGAACGGGTCCTGGTCATCCGTTAGTCCCAAGATATCTGCAGCGACATCACAAGCCGTTTCGCAAAGATCCACCACATCAGCTTGGGCCTACAGGACATACCACAAACAGGCACCACAACAAGAACACAGCACGGCTGCCTTCGCAAGCATTTGTGCAGTGGGACCTGCGCAGCGGCTCAGCACATCAAACGAACACCGACAACTGTAGCAAGCTTTGTTTCTTAAAAACAAGTCATCGGGAGCTGGAGCTCTGCCGTCAGCAATTGGCAATTGGGCTGCGGGCACGTCACAACCACGTGGAGTCGTCGCCATGGTGCGGGTTCTGTGGAAGGTTGACCTTTCACGCTGAATTTGGCGCCGATGTGCTTCCTGGCGATGCTGAACTAAACCTTCGTGCAACTGTTGCTGGCAATACCTCTCCTCCGAAGGTGCTCGATGTTGGCACTGCCTATGCCCTCCAACGCTTCTTTCAGCTTCGCCCCGGCAGCCAACACCTCGTCGTCTTGCTCACTCCTCGCTTTACCTCCCTCGTGTTCTTTCGTTCTTCAACCAAGTCACTGAGTCGGGAAGCCACACTCGGCAGGAGACACCAGCGGTGCTCGTCAGATCCATGCCGATGGACGGAGCCCGCCTTCGATGTGCAGGGACAGAAGTCCGAAACAGTGTATGTACCTACCGCGCTACTATGCCTGTGGCAATCGCGCCCCGAAGGCTTCGCACATGTATGCGTCAGCTATAGCTTGTCAACTGTGTTAGCTGTTAGCCTGCTCTGCCAATACCCAACGATATTCAAGAGCTTGTTGTTATCGCATTTGCAGATGCAACCATGGCACCAACCCGCAACATGTGTCTGTCCCTGTGGTGGGCTGTGCTGTCGATCGGCCCCACACCATATGAACTAGGCCTAACCAGGCTGCTCCTGGCTTTATCTACTCCAAGAAGAAACTCCTGATCAACTGTTTGGGCCTGCAGTTGCAACATGGGCAAAGCATGGAATCTTTGCAACCTTGACAATACCAGTCGTCATCACCATGCTTGACGAAAGTGAATGGACAACACACTGCTGACCCACTGCTTGTGACTGCTGGTGAATCATTGCAGCCTGGGCCTACTCAGCTCGTGGAACTGTGTCCAGCATGTGATCGTGTTCCAAACATGACGAAAACGACCTTTACCACTCGGACCGTTGTACCAACGTCCGAAGCAGCGCGAACCATGCGCACACGCCCAAAGCCAAGGTGACAGTCTACGGCAAAGAAGTTGCGCGCACAAGGCGTTCACACCACACGCCTGGCGAGCGGGGGCGGGGAAGGTGAGTCGGCGAGGGTGTCGCTCAGGGGTGGCGACTAGCGCAAACCGCCAGGGGAAAAAGCCGAGATGGTGGCAGCGCAACGACCGTGAGCCGGCAGCGACCTGCGAGGGTGACGGTCGCATCCACCGAGGAGACTGCTAGCACAACTCCAGAACTATACTTCAACGCTGGGACCAGCATCACGGAAGCCACCCCTCTCCGATTGTCACGAAGAATACCACGACCCGATGTTCGTCGAGGTGCGACTACCGGACATGGGCAGGACCCATAAAAATATACCGATGAGAACTGCTCTTTTTTTTTTCTCGCACCTTTTTGCGTCTGCGCCGGTAGTCCTCAGGGTCTGGGGTACCTACATGAGCCGGCTACTACGCCAGCCGGAACCAGGCGGCAGCGCCGAGCCTGCC
>CAJNJA010015261.1:0-11831 GCA_905231915.1 Symbiodinium necroappetens | reverse complement strand
CGCAGCGTTCTTGAACGGTCGGAGCAGACAGGACCTACCTTGGGCCCTGCGCTTGCAAAAAAAAAAGGCTTGGGGGGCTTAGGGTTTTTAGGGTCGCAGAAGGAGCCCGTCTATCAGGAACATTTGAGATTGAGGGGCTAGTAGGTTTTTTATTGTAGAATATGTATGTGTATATATAGATACAAGCACACGGTATAGTTTTTATTCAGCTAATGTTTCTTATGGGGGTTTTGGACGGCTGAGCCGCAGCTGTCGGTCTGTCTTCTGTTTGCAGGGAGCGGGGTTCGAGGATTGAAAATGGGTATCTTGGCGAGGGCTTTGTTGAATTGAAGGTTTGGGGTTGTTAGGGCCTTAGGAATGTTTCGCAATCTCTCATTCTGAGAGAGCATGCAGGTGACGATGCAGCCGTGGACATTCACAGAGCCCGAAGAAGGCAGAATCCAATGCCAAGCCCAGAATCGCCAGAACCCCAGCACTAAGACAACAGACAGCAAGAAGCACTGTAGTTTTGTAGGGCTTCTCCTGTCGACCCCTTGGTGAAGCATGAACGGCTACCACAAGTCCGAGCACGGAAAAAGCCGTGCAGATCCAGGGAGCACACGCTGGGTTTACAACAAGTTCCTGCGAACTCAGACCAAGCTGCGCTGGGTCTGTGGGCTGTGCAACGTTTGGTGCAAGGATGCAGCGGTGTAGTAGGTTACCTTTTTCGGAGATAGTTGTGTCATACGCCTCCTTGATTTCCATTTAGTCTTCGGAAGGTCCGAAGGCACGTCGCAACTCTTACTTTGTGAGGACGAGAACGGCTACAAATGCCACCTGGAGCACGAGAACCACATCCGCAAGTCGGAGATCTCGCGCAAGAGTAAGGCCCGTCAATTCAACATGTCGCCGCGGGATGAGGCTTTCGCGACAAGCTTCGTGCAGTTCCTCGCGCTGAACCTACGGCAGTTTTGGGAAAGACTTTGTGACTCGTAACAGATCGTTCTGTTCTGTCTTGGGCCGCAATTGCAGTTCTTGGGCACCTCTCTTTCTCAGTAAACCTGTCGGTTGGGGCATTGAAACCCGAAGTTAAAATCGCAATCCCTGGAGCAGGGACCCTAAAGAAACCCAAAACCCTAAACGCTTCGCCAGCCCAGGCCTAGACATTACATTTCCATACTTTACGGCTTTGGCCGGTTGTACATGTAACCCTGAGCCGCTAGTTGGGGATTTGGGTTGTGGGATTGGTTTAGGGCTTAGGATTTAGGGCTCAGGGTTTTGGGTCACAGGGTTGAGCAACCAAGGAACTACATGAACCAGAAGGTGCTGCTCCATGAGGCCTCGGTCTCTCGGGAAGTGTATCGTGTCCACGTTTGGCGTCGATGTTGGTGTCTACTTAACCGGTGTTGCGATTCTTAATTATGTTGCCATTGCTATCAGCAGCCTTGTGATGGTGCTCAAGACATCTAAAGTCTAAAAGACGTACATCTCCTGCGCCCCTGATTGTCCAAGGCAGCAGAGACAACCCTTGTCTTTCATACCTCGCTGCACCCCTTGCACCCTGAAGCCAGAGACCTTAAGCCCTTTCCCACAAGTTCGAAGCTCTCCACCCCGAATCTCAAGCCGAGAATCGTAAACCCTAAACCCAAAGCATTAAGCTGAAGCCCGAAAGGTTTACAGGGAGATGTATCCCCACGATCGCAACCAGCGGTTGATGCATGACACCTGCTGGGGCAGCCTCGGTACTTTCATCAATGCCCTCAGCAAGAACGGAGAATGCGAAGCCGAGTCTTGTCGTCGTGGTTTTTTGCAGGCTTTAGGGTTCGAGGGTTGAAGATGCTTGGGCTTAGTGTGGGGTGTGCTCAAGTCAAGGTCAAGTGTAAGCCACTGGTAGTGACCAAGGTAGTGAGGCTTCTTTTTGAGCCTGCCTCTCCGTGCTTGAGATATGATCTGAACTCTAAACCCTAAACCCCATTACAGATTCGGCTGTGCTTTCTGCGTGGACGGTGGGGCGGGTTTGGGATCAACGGTTCGAGGTCGAACTTCGGGCCGCCAGAAGCCTTGCGGCGGAACCCAAACCCCGAAACGCTGCAGCTGCCATGCTGAACCCTCCACAGGCCCAAACCCCTAGCCTGAAGTCCCAGATTATCTTATATCAACTTATACTTTACTATATTTTACTATACTATACTATACTATGTTAGATCATGGTATACTAGACTATACTATACCATACTGTAGTATACTATATTAGATCATAGTATAGTATGTGGTGCTATACTATATTCTATGATATCACATGATAAGGTCTTCCATTACTTGTGTTTGCTATACCTCGAGTATGCCCCGAGCGGAAACCACTTCCGAGGTGAAGGGACCGAAGGGCTGGGTGGTGCGCATCGACCAAGACATGGTGGCTGGGTTGTTGCCATTGAGGGCTTTAGGGGAGTTAGGGGTTTAGGGCTTTGAGGTTTGGGGTTTGGGGTTTAGGGTTTGGGGTTCAGGGGTGTTATATAGTAACAAATAGGGCTTGCTTATGATCGTAGCCTTCGCAGCAACCCAGGTGGTGGCTGCTGAAGCGGAGAAAGACCTCAAGATCTCGTCCTTCATGTTGGCCCAGGAGAGACAGGTTGCTGAAGGTTTACACCGGGTTTACGTCATTTAGGGCGCAGGGCTCAGGGTTGAGAGTTCGCCCTCTACAACAGCCCATCATCCCAATAATCGTACACGTAATCATGGAAATTTCCACGCCAATTAGAAATTGGCAACAATGATAGACATAGTAGTAGTAATGCTGATTCTGGTGATTCAGGTGTCTGATACCATTAGTCATACAGATGAATGATAACTTGCAATGGCAGTGACAGTACTCACAGTACCAAAAGTACAACAGCTTACAATAGTGATAACGATGAGAATAGAACCAACAATGATAGTGGAAATGATAAACATGATGGTGGTACTGCTGTGCAGAATAAGAACCATAATTATGGCCATCATATAACGTGATAAGGAGTCATACTATTGATGCTACTGCCGCTGCTGCGTCTGCTGTTGCCAGTACTGCTACTAATGCTGCTGCTCCTGCTGCTGCTGCTGCTACTACCACTTCTACTACTACCACCACTGCTATGCGACTGCTACTGCAATTGCTACTGCTACTGCTACTGCTAGTGTTAGTGCTAGTGCTAGTGCTACTCCTGCTGCTGCTGCTTCTATTCTTGCTACTACTACTGTGCTGCTGCAACGACGACGACTGACCACTACTAGTTACTATAATATCAGTAATAACCACATTGACACGACAGGACAAGTTATATTCGGATTACCATTACGACTTATTCTCCTTATCACTTTTACGTTGCAACTCAGGAATAATATCAAACAGTAGTGGTATCAAGCAGTAGTGACAATACTAGCAATCACAGTACACTCTTGCATTGACCCAGTCTTGGTACTACTGTTAGCATCGTGTTGGTAAGTAAAGATAAGTAAAGTGTAGGGGTTGGTATTGCTAATCTTAGTGTTGGTGTCCGTATCAGCCTTCTTATTAGTAACGCTATTCTGTGTTATTCCAGTGTTAGTACGCAAACCTCTAAACCCTTAACCCTCTAAGCCCTAAACCCTAAACCCTAACCACTAAATCCTAGGTAGCCGAAACCCCTAAACCCCTAAACCCTATACCCTAAACCCTAACCCCTAAATCCTAAACCCCAAGCCCTAACCCTTCAGTCCTAGCTAAACCCCTAAACTCAGGTACCCTAGCTACTTCAAACCCCTAAACCCCTAAAAGCCCTAAAGCCCCCAAGCCCGTAAACCCTAGGTGCCCTGAAGCCCCCAAAAACCCCTAAAACCCCTGAAAACCCTAAAACCCCTAAAGTCCCTAAAACCCCTAAAAGTCCTGAAAACCCTAGACCCCCAAATATCAGGACGACGTCGAGCAGCCGCCGGTTCCCGAGTCTCGAGGCGAGCGGATGGCGGCCTCATGGGATAGGAACCTGAAGGAGGCGGGGGAAAAAGGGGGGAAAAATATGGGAAAAGGGTGGAAAAAGGGGGGAAAAAAGGGGGGGGGCCCGTCGGGTTCAGGGGTTTTAGGGGTGTTGGGAGTTTTAGGGGTTTAGGGGTTTTAGGGGTTTAGGGGTTTAGTGGTTTTAGGGTTTAGGGGTTTAGGGGTTTAGGGGTTTGGGTTTACTTCAAAAAATCATAGTAAGGAACCCTAAAAAGGTAGGTTGCTTGTAGGGGTCCAGGCTTAAACCCCTCTGAGCCTTTCTGGGCATGTCGGGTTTCGGCATTTTAGGGAGTACCTGAAACAGGAGCCTGTGCTGCAACACTCGACGGTGAGCAAGCATGCTAAGGTTATCAATGCTAGCATGGCGAATGACACATCAACTTGCGATTCCGGTTCGCTCGAATAGCTTCAACTCCCTCCCAGCACTGTCCTACCCTCTGCACAACCAGAGTAAAGACCTCCTTCCACATGGTGGAGGGCCCAGAGGACCTGTTGCGAAGCCTTGAGCCCTAAACTCACCAAGCCCACCACCTCAAGTTTTAAATCTTAATTCTGATGCATTCTCCGTTTATACCCATAGGCTCCATAGTAGTTCCTTTTTGGGATTACCTCATAGGTTCCTACATACAAACCACAAACAGGAACCAGTATGGAGCCTATGGGTATAGCAATCTTTTTTCCATGCAACCTGTTTTCACGCTCTGCCTGCCTCAGCTCAGGCCGCTGCCTCTACCAAGCGGCCCTTTGAGGTGTCCCTGGAGACGAAACACAAGAGGGGGGTGTCGGGTTTTGAAGTAGCCCTAAACCCGAGGCCCGACAAGTTATTTTTACGGATATAGGGTTTGGTGTTTAGGGAAGCCTGAAGAAGCTGAGTAGCGTACTTATCGGGTTCAGCGGTTTTAGGTTGTGGATTTCCTTTCATCGTCCGCGGTGCTGGGTTGTTCGAAATTGGGGTTTAGGAGCCCTAAAGCCTAGACTGCCCTAAACTTCCATGATCTCAAGCACCCACAACACCCCAGAACGACGGCGGTGCCAAGCGCGCGGCCGCAGCGGCACGCGAGGCAAAACGGTTGGCGACGTCCTCCGGGGCACAGGACGTACTTGCAAATAAGTTGTAGCCTGAATCGTAGTGTTATTCCGGATGGGAGGAGCAGGAGAAGGACTGGCAGTGGGCGGGCGTTGGAGTACGAGTAAAAGCAGGAGTAGGCGTTTCTGATGAGTCTGTCAATTCAGACCATCATAGTGATGATCTTGAGGACGACGGTTTAAACCCTAAACCCTAAGAGCTGCGGGGATGCAGGACCCACCAGACAAGGAGGAGGAGATGGAGACGTTAAGCGCCAACCGTGGCAAGGTGGACTCGTCCTCGTCCTCGAAGCTATGTAATG
Organism: Symbiodinium necroappetens; assembly: GCA_905231915.1. Classification (NCBI taxonomy): domain Eukaryota; class Dinophyceae; order Suessiales; family Symbiodiniaceae; genus Symbiodinium; species Symbiodinium necroappetens. The sequence continues at coordinate 6,455 of CAJNJA010015261.1, read as the reverse complement.
TATGTTGTTTAGTGTATACTATACATTATCCACTGTAGATTATATAAAAAGTACATATCATATCATATATTCTACGCTGTGTATTTTATGTTATCTGTTTTACATTTCATATTATATATGAATTTACCTATATAGTATATCTTATATCTTACATATTATGTAGTACATATCACGTATTAGATACTATATCTTATATACTATGTTTTCTGTATATATTATTTCTCATACATGACAGGTTTTGCATGATATATTACATTGTAAATCAGACATCATATATCGTATGGCAGTTGTATGGTATATATTACAGATCATATATTATACGTTGCACATGATGTCTTGCACATCCTGTAATATTACATTGTATTATACCAGTTTTTATCATACCACATCATATCATATCATATTATTCTACCATTAGAAAGGATGTGTTGTATTGTAGTGCAATAGAGTATATCATGCTATATGGTATTATATGGAATATATTGCAATAAAACACACTACGTTATATTGAGTTAAGTTAACGTATTTTATGCTTTCTACTATACCGTGCTATACTAATATTAATTCTAATACTAATACGTATGCTAGTGCTAGTGCTAATACTAATACTAGTACAAGTACCTATGCTATGGTATGACATGACATGGTAGGAGATGCAAGTATGAGGTATGGTACTACATCATGTGTTGCTAGATTAGATGGTACCATATTACAAGGTTTTAGTATGGCACATACTAGTATATTGTTTTATGTTGTGATATATGATATATGATACTATATCAGAATGAAGTATATATCTGTCTCCTCTGGGGAATATAAGGGTGGTTGTTGCTTTGCTCCTTGGGTATTTGTGGATCGGTCATGACGATAGTGGTCGTGATGAATAAGAAGAAATGAGCTTCCTGTGGAGAGCCATTTTCAGCAAGATGTGGACGATGATGACCGCACCCACAACGAGGATCACAAGGACGATGGTGGTGATCATGATGACGGTGATGATGGTGGCAGTGTTGGCGATGATGATGCAGATGGCGCGTCGAGGATGATGTTACTCTGGTGATGAAGAAGATGGTGGTGGTGGTGGTGGTGCTTGTTAGGTGTCTACATCATGAGGCTCAGGGCTCAGGGTTTAGGATCGCCGCACATGCAAGATTTTAGCAAAGATTCTTGAGGGAGGTGGGAGTTGAGCTTTAGAGCGCTGCAGGGGGCGGGCAGCGGGTCCAAAACGCAGGTGACCTTCCAGTTCGGTGGCAAAAAGGCCGGTCAGGCACCGGCACCTCAGGACGCCAAGGAAGCCGACGCCGTCAGCCTGGCATCGGCATCGACAGCGCCGACGGCCCTGGCGCCGGCGTCACCGGGAGCACCAGAACCGGAAGCCAAGGAAGCCGATGCCGTCTCGGGAGATCTGGTGTGGCCCCCGGGCCTCGTGGTGAAGATCCAGTGCCCAGATACCCCCCTGCATGGTCTCAAGGCCGTGACTTCGGAGGGGGATCAGTCCAGGGGCTTGGTGCCTCTGAAGCTGCTGAAGCCTCCCGAGGGCGTGCGGCCGGTGACGAGGATGAGGCCTTCTCTCTTCCTTTGTATTATATTATATTATACTATGTTATGTTATACTATATTGTATTGTATTATATTAAGCCGTTCCTAAGCCGCGGTTTAGGGGGTTCGGGGTTTAGGGTCTCCAAAAAAAGCCCATAAAGCCCAAAGCCCTGAGGCCTTCAGTTCTTGAGACCGTCCTCCCGAAGTTCGGCAACAAAGTTCTCGTCCTCCGGCCCGGTGACCCGGACCCTCCCGAGGGCACGCTGCAGTCCGTGGAGACCGACACCTTTACCTGCACGGTTCTCTTAGACGACGGTCAGTCCTTAAGTGGACTGCCCTACGATCAAGTCTGCAAGATCTGGGCAGGATAGTTTCACACCTGGACACCAAAGCACAGCCACAGAAAGGACAGCAGCATGAAGAATCCCAAACCCCGAAGATCCTAAACTCCTGAACGCACTAAACCCTCGCCCTCAACCCTAAACCCTAAACCCTAAACCCTAAACCCCTAAACCCCAGGAGCCAGACCAACTCAACCGTGCACTTCAACCCCCGAAAACTCACAACCCGAAGCCCTTCACCCCCAAACCTTGAGGGCTAATTCCAAGGCCCGGTTAGCGCTTCGGGGGCCCGGGTTTGGGGTTTGGGATGTGGAGGGTTCAGGGCTTAAGTTCAGGGTGCGTGTAGGGTTTTAGGGTTTAGGGTTTTAGGGTTGGGGGGGGGGTCTTAGGGCCAAGGCTCAGGGTTTTTTCAGGGTTTAGGGCTCATGGTGTCGGATCTTCATGGTCTTTTAGGATGTTTTGGGGTTTAGGGTTTTAGGGTTCAAGGATCTGAAAAAATGAGTAGTCGTATTCCCTTCTCACCCTAAACCCTAAACCCGAAGCCAAACCCTAAACCCTAAACCCGGTTAAGGCTTCTGGAGTATCGGATTCGGGGTTTTAGGGCTGGGGGAGTCTGGGCTCGGAGTCTTTCGTTTAGCTTCGAGCCGTAGACAAGTTGGGTCCTTCTCTAAATTGAGGACCCCTTAAAGGGATCTAGAAGGGTTCCTTCAGGGGATCTGTAGGGGTAGTACAAGGGTCGTTCTCTAAATGAGGGTCCCTTTTAGGGTCCATTTTAGAAGGGTGCCGTACTATATTGGAGATTAACAGCTCTAAATTAGGGTCCTTTTTAGGATCCTTGTTATAAGGCTGCCGTAGTATATTGGAAATTTGAAAAGAAACTGATTCAGAGAACTGCCCAGGTTGATCCAGCCGGACCGAAATGCAAACGCAGGAAATTGAAAGCTATAACTTTGTTCCTGAAGCCTTCAGAAGGCAAGCGCTGACTGGTGTCGAAAGGGCCAGGTATCCCACCAAGATTCAGCTTTAGTTGGCGTGGTTTTGCGCAAGGCCCTAGCTCTAAACACAAACTTCCATACCTAGCTGCGGGTAGCTCCTTTCGCCGTTGCCATGATGGAAACATGTGCCACGGTTTGTAACAGCGGCACTGAACCATCTGCGGTCGACGCCGGTGCTTCGACCGCTTTGGATGTGTACGTCGCACAGCTACTTGGACTCACCGGAGGCTTTTCACATGGCGAGCTCTTTTTTTCTGCCATGGATGACCCTGACCCCGAAGCGCCAAACCTGAACCCAAAATCCCAGATCTAACCCCGAAAGTCTGTAATCTATGCTGTACATCCCTGTAAAATCCATATTGTACATTCCCGTGAAATCCTAGTCGAACCCTAAAAGCTCATCAGCGCCTCGATAAATCCCCAAAAGAAACGGCTTCCAGAATTCCAGAACTGTAGAAAACACAGTCAAACCTGGCAAAACCCGTATAGACTTATAGAACTTTTGTTTAAGCCCCAAGCCCCCTTACCCGAACTAAACCTCTAAAACCTCAACCCCTGAACTGCTACACACCCCAAACCCAAAACCCTGAACCCTAAACCCTAAAGGCCCTAAAACCCTAAGCCCTAAACCCTAAGCCCTAAAAGCCCTAAACCCTAAAGGCCCTAAAACCCCTAAAAGCCCTAGAAGCCCCTAGGAGCCCTTAGAAGCCCTCGAACCCTAAAGGCCCTAAACCCTAAGCCCTAAACCCTAAAGGCCCTAAACCCTAAACCCCAAACCCTAAAGGCCCTAAAAGCCCCTAGAAGCCTTTAGAAGCCCCTGGAGCAAATTAAAGCCCTAAAGGCCCTAGAAGTCTTAGAAACCCTAAACCCCAAACCCTAAAGGCCCTAAAAGCCCCTAGAAGCCCTTAGAAGCCCTCGAGCAAATTGAGGCACTGGGACTCCCAGGAGGTGGGATGCCCCGACGTCCGCCAGCTCTCGAAAGTCTTGGAGACCTCGGGGAAGAATTCGCCTTTCAGGGGTTTCCCTTTAAAGGGTTTAGGGGTTTAGGGTTTAGGGGTTTAGGGGTTTAGGGGTTTAGGGGTTTAGGGGTTTAGGGTTTAGGAGTTTGGGGGTTTAGGGTTTAGGGTTTCGGGTCTAGGGGTGCTTTTGGGGTCCTTTAAGGGGGTTCCCGTTAAGGGATCCTTGAACTCCCTTAAAGGGTTCCTTTCAGGGGTCCTTTCTTTTAAAGGGTTCCGTTTTAAGGGGTCCTGTAAGACCGTTCCTTTACAGGGTCCTTTGCTGGATCCTTTAAGGGGTTCTTTCTTCAAGGGGTTCTGCGTAAAGGGATCCTTTAAAGGGTTCCTTTAAGGGGCAGGGCTCCTAGAAGGGTGTTTGTTTTTCTGGCTTCCCGGTTTTCTTGTAAGGGTTCCTTAAGGTCCTTTTTAGGTTCCCGCAAGGGTTCTAGACGGGTTCTATAAGGGTTCTTCAAGGGTGCTCCTAGGGTTCTGTGAGGGCTGTTTTGCAGGAGATGAGTATCTAAGGGTCCTACCAGGTGTCTGTAAGGTCTCTTTGTAACGGGTTCTTGCAGAGCTTTGGTTCTTTGCGTTTGGGCGTTGGGCTTAGAGGCTTCAGGGCTTTAGGATGTAGGACGTAAGGTGTGGAATCTAAGCCGGCTTGGGTTTAGGTGTTTAGGGTTGAGGCTTCGGGGCTGAGCATTAGGGTTAGCATTGCTCGTCACCTGATGCTGCTGCTCTCACTATCTGGCTGCCTGGCTGTCTTGTGATCGGTTGTGTGCCGCAGCTTGGCCACTGCGCATGCCCCTAAGCCTAAAACCTGCACCCTTCTGCGTGGTTGGGGACAGGGTTTCTTTCGGGATTATGGCTCGGGTTTGGTCTCGGAAACCAGATGTGAGGAGTCCCAAAACCCCGTATAAGAACCCTTATCAGAAGAACACCCTTTGTGGAACCTTTGTCGAACCCCACAAGAACACTTAGAAGATACTAAATTACTAAATCATCTAGGATCCCTCGGAACACCTGCTTGGACCCCTTCAGCCACCTTTGAAAGCAGGAGCGGCCGCACGAATTGCTGCAGAGTGCCCAGCTTCAGCAGCAAGCTCTACAGGCAGGGGCTCCGAGGAGTTGCTTTGGGTTTTGAGCGCTGTTGTTTTTGGTTTCGGGCTCCGGTCGGTTCCGGGTGTTGAGGGTTTAAGCACAATGACCGTTTTCGTCGTACTTCTAACCTTTCTTTTGTATTGGATGGTCGCGATGCTGATGCTGCGGTGGTGGTGGTGGTGGTGGTGGTGGCGGCGGCTGTGACTGTGACCTTGATCTGGTGACGACGACGATGGCGCTGATGAAATGAACCCTTTTTGTTGTCATCATGGTTACCATTCTTCTTCTTCTTCTTCTTCGTCTTCGTCCTTGCTCCATGCAGGCTTCCCTGCTGCATGCCGAACAGTCGCTGTTGCAATCGCGATTGGTTCTAACGCAGCTGGCCGGGAAGTTGCATCCGGCACCGGCAGCTGCTGCGCCGGTTCCTCACGAGGCGCGTTTGGGGGTGGGCCCTGGCATTAAGTCCTAGGGGCCGTAGGGTGTAGGGCTCAACGTCTAGAGTTCAGGTAGGATGGCGCGTAGTTTCATGCTTCTTTTTTTCAGAAGTGCTTGATTGTGTCTAGGTTTCGGGTGGAGTCCTGAACCCTAAACGCCAAACCCCAAACCTGAAACCCCAAACCCCAAACTCTAAACCCCAAACCTTAAACCCTGAATCCCAAACCCTAACCCTAAACACCAAACCCGAAACCCTAAGCGCCAGACCATACACCCTCGGTTCGTGAACTCAAAGGCTTAGAGCCGGGAGCTTGAAACCCTGAAGTCCTTGCCCGAGCCAGGGGGAGCTTCGGATGAATAGCCTCGTTGACGTTACGGTTTAGGGTTTAGGGTTTCGGGTTTAGGGTTTCGGGTTTAGTGCTGGGGGTGTGTACTATTTGGTACTCTGTGGGGAGTTGGCCTCCGTTAGTTGGGCCACTAAACCCAAACGCTGTGGAAAGGCTTTCTCCAAGCCTACGGTTACGGAGGGCGAGCCGCAGGCATCGGATTGAAACTCTAAGCGGCCCTAAGCCCTAAGCCCTAAGCCCTAAACCCCAAAGCCTAATCCGTTAGGGGCTTCGGTGTTTGAGGTGAGGAGTCGCAGGATCCAAGGTTTAAGGCCCCAAACCGGAGCTTTCGACCCTAAACCGTACCCTGGGGGAACCTTGAAACCCCCACGCCTTAAATTCACAAACCCTGAACCCTAAACCCTAAACCCCGAACCCTAATCCCTAAACCCCAAACCCTGCCAGTAGGGCCTAAGCCCTAGAGGACCTAAGCCCCAAACCCCCCCCCAACCCGAGGCGTTCTGCTCTAAAGTTGCCCAGGCTCCGCTGGCATCGGAGCCTCCTCCATCACCGTCTGTGCCTTCGGTGCCTTGTCGCGGTTTGGGGTTTAGGGTATAGGGGTTTAGGGTTTAGGGTTTAGGGTTTAGGGTTTGGGGTTGCATAGGGGTCGCAAGTAATTCGAGACTTACATAGTTGTACATGTAAGTATGTCTGTCTATGTCTATC
>CAJNJA010015259.1:0-11166 GCA_905231915.1 Symbiodinium necroappetens | reverse complement strand
TTAGGGTTTGGAGTTTGGGGTTTTAGGGCGTGGGGTTTAGGGTTTGGGGTTTAGGGTTTGAGGGTTTTAGGGCGTGGGGTTTAGGGCTTGGAGTTTAGGGTTTTAGGGCGTGGGGTTTAGGGCTTGGGGTTTAGGGTTTTAGGGTTTAGGTTTTTTGGGTTTAGGGTTTAGGGGTTTAGGGTGTGGGGTTTAGGATTTGGTGTTTAGGGTTTTGGGATTTAGGGTTCGCCCACGGTCTAGCTTTTAGGGTTTAGGGTTTGTTGTTGGAGGTTTTGGGGTTTCGGGTTTTAGGGTTTAGGGCTTAGGCTTAGGGTTTAGGGCTCAGGGTTAAGCTTTAGGGTTCAGGGTTTAGGGTTTTAGGGTTTAGGGTTTTCGGGTTTAGGTTTAAGCTTTTTGGTTTAGAGTTTTAGGGTTTAGGGTTTTAGGGTTTAGGGTTTAAGGGTTTAGGGTTTATGGGTTTAGTATTTAGGGTTTTCCTTTTTCTTTATGGCTTCGAGAGGGGCTTCGGTTTAGGGCACCGGTCTCCGGGTTCAGGGGGCTGTGGCTTAGATACGGCTTTTTGGGGTTACTGCCCGCAGTTATAAGGGTCATACTGTTGATGATATAAATCCTTAGCATTACCTTAAGGACCGTATCAACCATGGGAATTATGGTTTATTTCTTGTTATGGGTAATGCAGGATTTATATCATCAGCCCCACAACCCCATAAGCCGTCACCCCCCGCGTTGGAGGGTTCACGGCAAGCCCCTGCGCCCTGAACCCTAAAACCCTAAAGCCCTCAACCCTAAACCCTAAAACCCTAAAGCCCTAAACCCTGCACCCTAAAGCCTAAAACAATCAACCCTGAACCCTAAAGCCACAAAACCCTCAACCCTGAACCCTAAAACCCTAAAACCCCACAACCCTGAACCCTAAGACCCTAAAACCCTGGACCCTGAACCTACAGACCCTCAAACCTGAATGTGTTGGCCGAGGATACAGCCAGAAAGGCCCGATGAAAGGCTACGCCGATCCAAAGGCCGTCTGTGGAGCTTCAGGAGATTTAGAGCTCCTGTTAGGCTTTAGATCGGTTTAGGGCTTACTTTAGGGGATGCATAAGGGCTCCTTTAAAGGAACCTATATAGGGTTTAGGGTTTAAGGGATCTATAAGGGCTCTATACGGGGTCCTATAAGGGGGTAGAGGGGGTTATACTTGGAGGTTCATGGGTAGTTACAAGTAGGGTTATAAGTAGAATAAGTATAGTTAATAACCTATATTAGGGGACTTATAACTCCACTTATAGCTACCCATGAACCTCCAAGTAGGGGTTTCTATAAGGGCTCCTTTGGGGGTTTCTATCAGGGTTCCTGAAAAAGTTTCTACAAGGGCTTGTGGTGTTTGGGGCTTTAGAGGTTTAGGGGATGCTAGGGCTTTTTCAGGGGTTGCGGGCTTTAGAGGTTTAAGGGTTGAGGGTTCAGGGTTTAGGGTTTGGGGTTGAGGGTTTAGGGTTCAGGGTTTAGGGTTTAGGGTTTGGGGTTGAGAGGGGTTTAGGGTGTTACAAAATTGGGGTGTAAGGGCCTTGGGGGTTCCGATGCTACTCCTTAGCATGGGTCTTTAGGTGCAGGGTCTCATATAGTATAAAGTCGTCGGAAGGTTTACTATAGTAGCGATGTTCCCTTACAGCTCTAAGATAGGTAGCTTAGTAAACTAAGGTGCTATCCCACATTCCTTTCTACTATTAAGGCCTCGGTATTGCCTAGCTACGTCCTTTTGATATTGAGTGGTCAGAGTGCCTGACTTGCCCGAATCCAAAAAGGGATTATTTATGGAATATTCTGTCGTCTCTAGTATGGATCCTGAACACAGGGTTTCGGGTTGCGAGGCAGTTGCATTGAATGAGAAGGATGTTGGCGCCGACGGCAGAATTTCAACCATCCCGCACCCGCACCAAATATCTAACCTTGTATTCGAAACCCCAACCCCTGTCACCAGAAGCCTTTCCAGTAGTACAACTTGTAGGAAGCATGATGCTAACCCTTGTAGGAACTACTACTCCCAGACCCTGAACCCTAAACCCCTAACCCCCTAAACCCCTAAACCCTGAGCCCTAGTAGTGCGAACCCCTGCTCAGGGTGGCAAAGGGAAGCCAGGTCCTGGCGGTTGGCCCATGCAGGCCACACCCTAAGGATCCAAAGGAGCCCATACTCGGGTACTTTGGTTACGGATAGAGAGGCGGTTGGCCCATGCAGGCCACAGAGTGTGCCGTTTGGGGTCTTCGAGGGCTTTGTCTTCGAAGGGGAGGGTTTAGGGTTTAGGAGTTTAGGGGTTTAGGGGTTTAGGGGTTTAGGGTTTAGGGCTTTAGGGTTTAGGGTTTAGGGTGCAATAATGACAATGATAACAATAACAAAACAGTACACATTAGACTAGCAATCATTGCATTCGTGTCGCCTCTTTGCTATTGTGATAAAAGCTTATGAAGTTTGGCAGGGCTTCAGGTTTAGGAGGATCACGCTGCTAGGAAGCATGGTTGTAAGTACCCTAAGTGGACTTGGAAGTAGTTGTGGGTTATAGTCTGTAGTTAGCTTAGCCAGCCCTACTGTTTGAATCCCCTGATGCTTGCATCAAGGTTTCGGGGATGGGGCTCCATGTGGGTCTTGGTAGCCATCCGGATTGTTTGCTTTCATAAAGCCTTTACGAGACACCATAAATGCTGCAGAGCCGTGAATATTTTGTATTCGTCCCCTTAAAATCGCTGAATGATTCTATTCTATCTTACTGGACCCCTGAACCCTGTTTCCTGAAGCCTGCAGCTACCTCAAGGCTTAGGGTTTAGGGTTTAGGGGTTTAGGGTTTAGCGTTTAGGGATATTTGTTGGTTCTTCATCCTCGGTAACAAAGGCATGTTGGAGGCCCTCGGAGCAGTCTGAAGCCGCACCTGACCCGACTGGCCCAGCAGCACCGTGCAGTCCTACAGTGTCCTACACCTTCGGCCCCAAAAATCAGCAACAAAAACCCTAAACCCTAAACCCTAAACCCTAAACCCTACACTTGTCCAGAACCTTAGGCCCAAAAATCAGCAACAAAAACCCTAAACCCTAAACCCTACAGTGTCCTACACCTTAGGCCCTAAAACGCCACCAAACAGCAACTTTCAACCCGGCACCTGCAGCACAAACCTATCGGGGCAGAACATCTGACACCCCGAGCCGGTACACCCTCAATCCCAGGACCCTAAAGCCCACAGACCCTAAACCCTAAAACGCACTAGACCGGGGGCCCCTAAACCCTAAACCCTAAAATGCCCTAGACCCTGAATCCTAAACCCTAAACCGCCCTAGACCCTAAACCCTAAACCCTAATCCCTATCCGTGAACCCTTATCCCTAAACCCTAATCCCTAATCCCTATCCCTGACCCCTAAACCCTAAACCCTCAATCCTAGGAGCCCGAACCCCAAAATGCCCCAGACCCTGAAGCCAAATGGTTAGTTCTCTACATCAGGGGCCCTTTCTAGGTCTCAATGCAGCCCGGCACCCTTATAAAGAGGACCCTAAGAGGGATCCCAGTTTAGAGAATTCGAACTACCCAAATCAGGAGCTTGGAACAGCTTTTTTCTGAAGCCTCGGACGCAAAAAGGGGGCATGAGGCGTAAAGCACCAGTCTACTGATTCAGTCTTCTACACTAGGGTTTAGGGTTTAGGGATTTAGGGATTTAGGTTTTAAGGTTTTAGGTTTTAGGGTTTAGGGTTTAGGTTCTTAGGGATTTAGGGTTTAGGGTTTAGGGTTTCTTTCCGGCCAGGGCTACGACGGCAAGGGCTTTGGCGGCTGCTGGGGCGGCGGCAAGGGAGGCCACGTCTAAGCCCAGCTTTGGGGTTTAGGGTTAGGCCCGGAAATTCCCGTATCCCTTAATCAAGGAATATAGTTACCTTAAATCATATTAGGGAGCCTACTATAATTGAAGGTATATTCCTTAATCAAGGGATATGGGTTTGGATTTGCAGGGATAAGGGGCCTTGAGGGTTTTTGGAGATTCGAGCCTGAGGTTTGATTTGATTTGGGGACTTCGGTTTTAGAGGCTTGGGCAGCCAAGGTTTTGTAGGGGTTTTGGAAGTATGGGCCAGGGTCCATATCTACCAGCATTCCGGAAGTAGGCCCCTAAACCCTAAACCCTTAACCACAACAACGGGGATGATGTTTCCAGGGGAACATTCCGTGGTTCCGTGCTCGTGGTACAGATTTACTCTCTTGGTCATGGTAGCCTTGAAACCTCAAATGGGTAGTTCTCTCTAAATTAGGGTCCCTTTTAGGGAGCTTTTTTCCTTTCATAAGGGTGCCGTACTATGTTGGGGACTTAAAAAGGGGCCCGAATGTAGAGAACTACCCAAATCCCTCAAACCTACCCAAATCCCTCAAACCTTAAGCCTAACAGCGTAGCTGGCGTAGCTCTTCGAGTCTGCTCGTTAGGTTTGCTTAGTGCGTTTTGGTTAGCGAAATCCTAAGCCTCTGATTTTCCCTTTGCACACCCTGAAACCCTAAACCCCTAAACCCCTAAACCCGAAACCACTAAACCCCTAAACCCCTAAACCCTAAACCCTAAACTCAAAACCTTGCAAACCCCTAAACCCTAATGTCAGAAGCCTAGTGCACCTTTTGAAGCTTTTGTAGAGCTCTCATCAGCAGGCTGCATGGGTCCTGGTGGTGGTGGCAGCCCGGCTGGCAAGTTTAGAAGCCCCAGAAGTAGAGAGTCTTTAAGTGTTTCGGGTTTAGGGTTTAGGGTTTAGGGTCCATGTACCCGAATGTTATTTTCTTTAGCTTGAAAGTAGGCCTTATATAGGTACTTTGGGGCCAAGGTATATCCTGTTTGGGTACATGGACCCTTAGAGGGTACATGTTTTGCATGCTTTGTACACAGGTCTTTCCTTGGTAGTGTCAGGGAGACCCCTTAATGGACTTCTGGATCTCTTGAAAGGAACCTTGTTGGGAGCGGGTCTATATCCCCAATGGTCACCCTAATCCTAACTCCTACTGAAGCCTAAAACCCAAAAGCCCTAAACCCCCAACCCTAAACCCTTCTTTACATTTTTTTGGCGGGGTTTCTTACGGTTTTTGTCTGCAGCCTGGGCGTTTTTTTCAAGTATACCGTCCAGTCAATCCATGACGGGCTGCCTACACTAGGCCCCACGGTTTAGGGTTTGGGGTTTAGGGTTTTACGGGTTTGGGGTTGAGGGTTTTGGGCTTGGGATTTAGGTTTTAGGGTTTAGGGGTTTAGGGTTTAGGCTTTAGGGGGGTCCTTAGAGCTGGAGTGTAGGTTTACTGGGTTCTTGCTAGGGGATTTTAACTCAAGTTGCCATAATAAGCAAGCCACTTTATATACTATAGATCCCTATTATGGTAAGTTAAATAAAATCTCTTAACAAGATCCCAGCTTAGGTTTCGGGCTTTGGGGGTTTAGGGAGCTCACCAGAGCCTAGGGCTTGTTGGCAGGCTCCTTTTCATCAACCCCGATAGGGATAGCTCTCTAAATTAGAGTCCCTTCGGGTCGTCCTTTTTGTGAGGGTGCCGTACCCTAGTGGGGACCTAAGTACTAAGAAAGGGGACCGAATTTAGAGAACTACCCATCTAGAAGTTATAGCCCTAAGCCCTAAACCCTCAACCCAGTTATAGCAGCCCTACAAAAGAAAGAGGAGTTGGTAGTTCAAGGTTGAGGTCCCTTCACCCCAAGCCCTAAGCCTTAGCCCCAACCCTCAACCCTAAACCCTAAAGCGGGTTGGGGTTTCAGTGTTTAGGGTCTACATGGAGGTTCAGGGGTAGTTATAAGTAGGGTTATAAGTAGGGCAGCTGTAGCTAGAACCTATATTGGGGGGGACTTACAACTCCACTTATAACTGCCCATGAACCTCCAAGTAGGGTTTAGGGCCTTGGGTGTGTCGGATTTGTGTTGTTGTCTAGGACATTTTCAGGTGATAGTTACCGTTATAGGAGCGTTGTGGAAGGTCTATATACCTTATAGAAGCCTTATGGAAGCCCTATATACCCTAAACTCCCCACCTGTAGTTCCCTTTAACTAAACCCTGAACCCTAAACCCTTAAACCCTAAACCCTAAAACCCCCTAAACCCTAAACCCCATACCCTAAACTCCCCACCTGCAGCTTCCTTTTAATTGGGTTGTTGAGGGAAGAGGGGGCCCTGCGGACAAAGCGAGGCAAAGGCGGCATGCCGCTCCTCGGCTGCACTCCGAGCTCCCATGGGTACTATTGAGGGGGCTTCCGAAAATAGGGGACCCTAATATAGTACCCTACCAAAATAGTAGGATCCTTATTATAAGGACCCCCAAATAAGGTACCCTAATATCGGAAAGTCCCTAGTAGATAGAAGTGGGACTTATAGGTAAGGTTCCTTTTAAGGGAGCCATAGAACCCTAGACCCTAAACCCTTAAACCCCTACTTAGGGGCTGAGTAGGTAACCTTTAACCTTTTGGGCCTTATATAATACTACTATAATTGAAACGGTTAACCTTTTTTGGGCTAGGTTACCAAGGGCCCCTAAGCCTATAAAACCCTAAACCCATTTAGTCATAAGGCTTTTTATGAGGCCTCTACAAAGGCTCTCGCTGGAGGCTTATGAGCAGCTGGGTAATAAGGGTCCTTTAGGATCGCATGCGACAAGGGTTCTACTCTCTGGTTCTTAGTAGGGAATGGGGGAATGGATCCCTGTGATAGTCCCTTAAGGTCCCCTAAAGTAGTCCCAATAACCCATTCCCCCAACCAGAGAGTCTATGAGGAGGATCAGAGGAGTTAATGGTTGGAGTCATAAGTACTTAGAACTACTGTTGATGATATAAATCCTGCGGTACCCTAAGGACCCCAAGCTATGGGAATTATGGTATATTCCTTATTCCTTGTTATGGGTGATGCAGAATTTACATCATCAACCGTATGGCTACCTTAACCTATACTGTCTACTTACAACGCCCCGTGGTCCGCGAAGTAGATCCCCCACATGCCAACAGCCTAACCCAACGGAGCCCTAAATCCGAAGCCCCAGAGCTCGAAATCCTCGAACTCCAACATATATCCGAATCATATCCGTACGAAAGTCAAGGGCATTTACATAGTCAGACATGCCGAGGGAGCACGGACTTACCACCAGGCCGCCGTGAAAGCTGCCATGCAGGGGTCGTCAGACCCCACTGACCCAGACAGCCCAGATCCGCTTGGCCATGGAGGTGGTGCCCTTCCCCCCCCCTCCCCGCACCCTCCGCACCCTTAGCCCCCGCCCTTGCCATGGGCCGCCATGGCGACGGCGAGTCGCGAGCATGGTGCGAACACCTTTGGGGGCCCAAGCCGAAGAGTACGGCAGACGAGCAGAGATTGCCAGTCGGTCAGACCCTCGAAACTTCCCGGCTGCACACAACAAGGCTTATGATCACGGCCGCATTGTCAGACTCTTGGCCACGCCTTGAATCGTATTGGGCCCATTTGGGCCCTGTCAACACCATGCTATCAGACCTATGGGTTTATAGGGTTTAGGCTTTAGGGTTTCGGGTTTGGCTTATAGACACCCGCCTGCTACATCAAGAGTTTCAACAAGAATTGTACCCTATTCTTTAGACCTGACTTCTCACCAGTTATGAAGGATTCGTTCTAACTTGAGGAATAATATAACTTAATCTCAGTGTGTTTGTTTTATATAGTTCGACGGTTTAGGGTCCAGGCATCCTAGGGGTCTGAGGTTCATAGGAGCTTTTCTGTGAGGTTTGAGGGTTTACAGGTTTTGCGGCATCAGGGTTTACCTTAACCCCGAATAACCTACCCTTTAGGGTTGAGGTACAGGAGTTGTCGGGGTGGGGATTTGGGTTTTAGGAATTTCTGCGAGAGTTTCTTGTAGAAGCCTGAACGATTCTGAGAAAATATGCCTGTAAGCAACATCAGGACATTTTGTTCTGATTTTTTCAGGTTTCCAAACTGGAGTGTTGAGGGCTCTGGGTTTCGTAGGGTTGTAGAGTTTCGGGTTTAGGGTTTTAGCGTTTCGGTGTAGGGTTTCTCGGATTTAGGATTAATGGCTCAGGGTTCAATGTTGCTCAGCCCGTAGCTGGCTTTGGAGTGCCCCGTGCTGGAATTGGTCGACTTGTTACGGTTGATGATATAGATCCTTAGCATTACCTTAATTAAGGACCATAAACTATGGGAATTAAGGTATATTCCTTATCATGGGTGATGCAGGATCTATATCATCAACGGTAGTTCGTCTGGGGGGTTGCTGGGCTCTTAGTGATGCCCTAGTAGCACAATCCCAAACCCCAAAGCCATGTTGATGGAACTGTGCCTCCTGTGAACCCAGGCCGGGGAAAGGCAAGTACAACAGCAACTTCGGCAAGGGCTACAGCAAGTGAGCGTCGCCCTCCCCGAACCCTGCGCCCCTAATTGAAAATTGATCAACCTACATTTGTAGATCCTGCACCCTAAGTTGTCAGAAGCACTCCTGAAAGTATCTAGGGTTGCTGGACTTAGGATAGACTCTGTCGCTAAGTAGTATCGGACTCGAAATATAGTCATATAATCGCAAATGCCGGTACGGTCGAAAAATATGCTGTTGTTCGGCGTTGATACCATTCGGGCTGCCAGTAGTTCCGTACCCTCATACCGTTTTTCGTGTTGAGGGTTTAGGATTAGGGTTCAGGGGATTCGGTTTGAAGGTGCCCTCCATACTTAGTAGCATGGCACGTAAACATTTAATTTTTTCTGACCTTTCTTGGGTAGTAGTTTCACACACTGTAATCCCACAGCTTAACCTTTACTGCCCGTAGGATACTGGAACACTAGGCATATGCAAACCTGAGATACCTTAGTTAAGCCCTGAGACAACCCGAAACCCTGCAGCCTAAACCCTCTCCATCCCTAAATCGAAATATAGGGGCTTCAATAATGACCTATACATTTTTTGGGGGTTTCCTTCTCATAATTCTCTCAAAGGACCCAAAACCCTATTCTAATTATTAAGGCACCTACACCAGATGCTAAGCCTTTGAATCACGATCCCTAAGCCCTACCTGAAGCCCTAACCTATCGCTTTAGGGACTGATATAAAGAAATCATAATAAGGAACCTCAAAAAGGTAGGTTTTTCAGGGTCCAGGTAGACGCTAAGCTTTGAATCGCTAACCGACGCCCTTGCTGCTGCGATACCGTGCTTGCCAGCTGGCTGCTTCAACAACCTATGCGCAAGGAGCCGCGAGGACAAAAGGAGATATGATAGGACGGTTCAGGGTTTCAGGTTTAGGGTCTAGGTTGATGACTCACATCATCTTGCACCCACATGAACCCGCAAGCAAGAAATTTAGAGCGGCGGCAGCTACGCGGCATTGGCTACTTGGCTTTTTGCCGGGGTGAAGATTGTCATGTTGGTGCTGCTGATGTTTTGCTGTTGTAGCTGGCGGTGGTGACACTAGTACTACTGCTGGTACTGGTAGTAATCTACTCATGCCAGTCATCACCAGCAAAAACAACAACACCACCACCATCAACAACAACAACAACGGCAACGACAACAGCATTCTCTACTTACCATGGATTGTTTCTACAACTACTGCGTAGTCCAGGGAAAGTCCTCTAGAGAGCTGCCATTTCGGAGGTTCATGGGTTGTTATAAGTAAGGTTTTTAGGCAGGAGAGCTATAATTGTTGCCTATATTGGGGGTTTATGGTTTAGGGTTTAGGGTCTAACACACCCCTATTCATACCTATACCCATGAACCTCCAGGCTTGCTCAGCTTGATTATTGAGTGCATGTACGTACACCGGAACATGAAAGCACTTAGATGTTTGCTTTTCAAGCGTCTCCCTGTATGGAGATTGGCTTCAAGCTTGAACCCTTAACCTTGAACAGTGCCTGTTGCTCTGCTTTTCCTTGTCGTGAAATCACGCGGTTTAGGCATCCCCGCACTCTAAGCCCTTGTCGCAACCCTTGACCGAACCCAATTCTAACCCTTAATCAAGGCCCTTCCCGTAATTAAACTTTTAGGCTCCAAGCCCCAAGCCCGGAACCCTAAAAACCATAAAACCATAGAACCTTAAACCCTAAACACCAAACCCCTAAACCCTAAACCCGAAAATCTAAACCCTATCTATAACCTAAAGCCATGTATCGCATTGCGTGACTTAGTAGCTGAATGAGTACACTTTAAACCTTTTGGACTAATATTTGATTCTTTTTAGAACTGAAAGTGCACAATATTTTTGTGCTTATGAATTCAGCGTAACTAAGAGCCCTAAACCCTGAACCCTAAACCCTAAACCCTAGACCCTAGACCCTAAACCCTAAATCCTAAACCAACCAGCTAAGGTGATGAAGGGATTTCGGAGTTTCTAGTTCTTGCCCAGGCCCATCAGTCGACTACCGGCTCATTTCCAGGATTTGATAGAGGCCCGGGGTTTTAGGGTTCAGGGGGTTTGGGGTTTAGGGTTCAAAATTTTAGGGATTAGGGGTTTCGGGTCTAGGGCTCAGGGGTGTTAGGGTTGGAGTTCAGGGCTTCCACTTTTGTAGGGGGTTCGCAGCGTTGCGTTGAGATTCAGAAGGCTTCCTGCGTCAGAGGGTGTCTTGAGAGGGGTGGTGAAAAGTGTTGGTGTTTGGTCGGTGTTCGAGGGTGACTTGCCAGACTGACCCTGACATTTTACACTGATGACAGCAGCATGATGGTCATGTTGTCGATGATCGGGACGACGACGACAGCATTAGCAGTCAGCGACCAGTACATATTCAGATCTGCGATCCATTAAAGGATCCGGGCACCGAGCAATTGGGGCATACAGTTGCTGTAAACTTGCGCTAAAGCCCCGATTCATGGCTAACCTACTCATAACTACTCCTAACCCTCCCTAAACCCTAAACCCTAAACCTTAAACCCTAAACCCTAAACCCTAAACTAAACACTAAACCCTAAACCCTAAACTAAACCCTAAACCCTAAACTAAACCCTAAACCCTAAACCCTAAGCCTTACTTTACTCAGTCCCCGGATCCTACAGCAGCCAAGACGGTACCGCTACGGTGACGCTTTTTAAATATGTGGAGGGCGGCCCAGGCCCAAGCATGACAGAGGTAGTGTAAATGACCTGTTTAAATCCGGAAGTTTAAATATCCACTGCCCCCCTTCACTCCAAGCCCTCCAGCCTTCCAGCCTTCCAGCCCT